>JACEGR010001588.1:0-161008 GCA_014170235.1 Listronotus bonariensis | reverse complement strand
ATTAAGTAGCTAAAAACCGCATAAAGAAATTATACGCCTTTTTTATTAAAAAATATCCGTTTATAATTGTTATAAGTTTGTTAAAAATAATGTTTTGATTAAAAATTAGACCTAGTTTTAAAGCTTTTAAATTTCTTCTTTAGTTTGAGCAATTACAAAGATATTTTATTCAAAATCAATCCGACTTATAAGTGGAAATTCGCCCAAATGTCGTAATTTTGCAATATTTTTTACTAATTTTGCTATATCTCTGGTTCTAACAATCAAACGTCTATTTGATTTTTTTAAGGAACAACTTGTATTTAATAAAAAAATGTTTTTTATCGTTTTTAGTTTAGGAGCTAGAGCCTTATAAACAATTAAATTGTTTATAACAAATTTTGTCACTTCCGACGTAAAGTTTGAAATTCGAATTCAGCGGGTCAAAATACATGGGAATACACTCTGAAACTTCATGGACTTTGATCGGCCACGAAACAGCTCTGGCCCCTAGACTATACAGTGATGTACAATATTTATTTATTGATGAGGGCCTTTTTCTTTTTTTTGCTCTTCATTTTTTTGGGTATAAAATTTCATTCATTTTCAGGAGGCTCTTTAGGCTTATTGCCCTAGGGCCTCCACACTTCTAAATCCGGCCCTATATCTTTAAATAGTAAAAAGTATTTATTTAAATCAATAAAACTTTTAGTTAGTTTATTGGTTAAGACAATAAACTAAATTTTAACTTTAACCTTTGTAAATGGACGTAAAATTTAAAATAGCTAAAAACCCTTTTACCAGCAGAAGTTACAAAACAATAAATATCTGGAAATAATAATCTTAACTAGCATTATGCTTATATCAAGTTTAAATATCTTGGTGTTTAAAAAACATATCAAATATATTCACAACTCAAGAACTTATAACATCTTTGTAAAGTTCCTATAAATAGTAAAAAGTTCAGTAAAATTTAAAAGAATTGTGTATAAGATATTAGTTGCAATATTTTTATGTAACTTTACCATATTATTTTTACTAAACAAAAAGGTTAAAATTAAAAGATAACCCCATTAGCTCCGACTAAAATCAAGACAAGCCAATTGTTTTGTAGCTTAGTTAATGTATTAAATTCTCCCAAAAGCAAATTTATTTGTAAAATTAATGGCCATCTTAAGAAACGAAAGGGATTACACTTAAAAGATACCTTTTCTTTATTCTTGTAATAGAAGTTCATTTTGTAACTATCTACTTTTGTATTCAAAATATTTTTGTAAAAAGTATTTTATTTTGGTTTTTGCTTATTTATACGTTTTTCTTTTTCAGCTTATTGTCACAATGTATTAGTTGATAAATAATTTCGGAAGCAGTCTTTAGTACAAGGAGAAAAGAGATAATAATAATCATAGGTTTGATAAGTTTTGAGGATATTCGAAAAGAAAAATTAAACTATTTTTATTTTAACACTTTGTATCTTGACAATGAAAAGTTTGCGAATCAATATTTATATGACTTTTTGTCTTAAAATTACTAACTTAATTAAATACCTTGTATATAAGAACCGCCCCAATAATAAATTTTTGTCAACTGAAATCTTAATGTTCCTTTACATGTTTTTTGGAACGTTCTTAAAGATGTTTTTATTGTAAATTTTAGAAGCGCCCTAGAAGTTTGAGTATAAGAAGCAAGTCGCCAAATCCGACTGGTGTTAAGGTAGAGAGGGCTTGAAACATCTTTTTATGTGGACTTGTCTTTCTTCCCTTGGGTTTTTAGGTTTCTTTTTAGTCCAAAGTTGTCTTAAATATTTATAGAATTAAAATATTTTCAATAAATCTATTTGCTAAGGGTAATAATAATCATATTATACAAGCACAGGGTGAGTCAAAAGTCTAACAAAGCTCATTTACTCGTTATCCATATAACTTTTTTAGTTTCTTTTTTCGTAAGTATAATATAGCCAGGCATAATTAATAGTATTTTTAAAAGAAACTACAATATTTTCTAAATTTAAAGATTTAACTCTATACAGTTCATTTCTTTAATGCCTCCCCTTTTATTTTTGCACGGCTTAATTTAAAATGGTAAAATTTTGGGATATGAAATTATAGCATAACTACTAGAATTTAGAGTTAAATTGACAGAATAAAATTTGAAGATGGCGGCTGTGCGCCATCTCGGGAAAAAATTAAATAGAAAGGGGGATCTTGTTGCACATCATACTAAAACTTTACCTAGTACTAAAATGGCGGTACTTTAAAAATTACCTAAATACCTAATGTGAATGGTCATATTTCCAAAACTAATTAAGTTAGTTGTTCTAAATGTGGTATTTTCTTAAAGCTCTTTTAAAGATATTTTTAAGAGCTTTAAGAAAACACCACATTAGATAAATTAAACTTTACTAGTTTCGGAAATATGACCATCCCAATCAGGTATTTAGGTAATTTTAAAGTGCCGCCATTTTGTATTAGGTGAAGGTATTAACTTTATATTCTGAAGTTATAATAAAAATACTCGTCGGGAGTTTTAAAATTATGTACCACAAGACTCCCCTTTCCATTTAACTTTCTTTTCCAAGATGGCGCCCAGCCACTACCTTGATATTTTTATTTGTAAATTTCATTCTAAAATATAGAATTTATGCACTAATTTTATATCACAAAGTTTTACTTTTTACATTGATCGGTTCAAAAAGTAAAAGGAAGGGGGACATTAAAGAAATGCACTGTATAACCAATAACAAAAAGTGGTGGAAATGTAAAGAGGAATTTACCAAAAACATAAAATACGAAGTGATCCATTTGAAAAAAAAACATAACTTTATACCGTTACGCTTTTTGTAATCAACCCCTATATAAATTTTTAGGGTGTGAAGTTTATGCCTGTCTATACAGGGTGTAATTTAATTGATGGCTAGAAATATAGGGAAAAATATGCAACAGTTTTAAAGTTATGATCAGAAAACGATTTTTTCTTAAAATTTTAACACCCTGTAGCTTAAAAATTTAAGAAGTTTAGGAGATAGGTTTATATAAACTTTTCTTCCTAAAATAAGCTGAGGAATCATACCCTGTATTTTTTGTAATCAATTAAATTACATCCTGTATACCTACGAAAAAACGATTAAAAAAGTTTCATGGATAACGATTAACTGAGCTTTTCTCAGAATCAGCGAAATTTATAAAAATGTTGTTAATAATTTTCATATATATATAATATAATAATCTTTTTTCTAAGAAATAAAGATAGAAAATAATACCGTGCAAGGCGGTCATAAGTCTCTAAGACAGGAGACAAAAGTTAAAATGTGTTCATTTTTGATGCATCCCATTTTGGTTGCAACTGCGGGGTATTTTAGTGATTAATAAAGAAGAAACCTTTGCGGTTTTCGTGAACCTGACCTACTTTTTACAAAACAAAAAGTGCCTTTAAAGCCCTATTAGTTGCTTAAGTGTCCCTCATAACTCAGCGTTGAGTGACAACTTTTTAAAAAGGTAAAAAAGGGTTTATTATTTAATTTTTTAATAGTCTAACTGCCGTATTTACCAAACTCCGCGCCGCGCCGCGGTCCGAATTGTGCTCCAGCATCTACGATGTAGGTATAGACTCAACCTAGCGGTCTGATTTAAGCATAGAGTACGTTACTTTATGACAAGATCGTTTAATAGGTAAGGTTGCCTCGTAAGCCTTGCAACATGGCGGGACCATACGTCACATATGTATTTTGCTCATTATTTAATGAAGTTTTTAACAGTGTAGCTTGTGATTTTTGTCAATATTAAAGAAACACTTTTAAATACTGTTAATTCCAGTTATTACTGTAACTTCTTTATTTCCTATTAATAAATTATTGATTATTCTAGCTGATTTTTAAATATTGTATATCGCGCTCTTTCGCCCTCAGTAGCATTATCCGTCTAGACATCCTTGTTTGCTAGTGTAGGCGCCAATAAGGAACCAGCAGTGCGGTACATATGTGACGGTAATAAGGCAACCTTACCTATTAAACGATCTTGACTTTATGATTTAAGTAAGCGCGCCCAAGGTTAGTTCATATTTATAAGGTTGCGACACATCCTCAACTTTTAGGCGGTTCGAGGTCGGGGACGCAAGCAGTGCCGTATTAACCTTTAGGCTGACTAGGCTACAGCCTAGGGCGCCATAAAAAATAGGCGCCAGACAGGGGGTTTTAAAAAAGTTTAAGTCGGGTGGAGATTTTTGGTGACTAATTTCTCTGTAAATAAGGTGCTTTGGAATGAAATAGGCGCAAAAGGAGGGAATGACCTTTTTTGCTCTTCAAAAATTTTTTTGATGGAACATAGGCGCTCCGGGAATTCTTAGCCTAGGGCGCCTCAAACAGTTAATACGGCCCTGGACGCAAGGAAGGGCACTCCACGGAGAAAAGTTGGCAAGACTGGGTAAAATCAAAGCTGATGATCAATCCAGTGGCGTCTAGAATTTGCGCAATTCATTTAGCATTGTTTTGGAAGTGATATTTGTTGAAAGATGTAATTCTAAATGTTTTTTATTGAAAGTAAAAGAATTTACAACCTTATAATAATTAAAAACTGTTGTGTTGTTCTACTAATACAATAAACTGTATATCTCCGGCACTGAACAATATGGCTGAAAATGGGAGATTTGACGTCATAACACGTCAAAGCAATATGGCCGAATGTCGCGACCCTATATAGACCGACTTTGAGCGCGCCAACGTCTGTTTTTAGTATTTATAATTCGGACCACATGTGAGTGTGCTTACAAATTTAAAAGGTTCAACATTACCTAACAAAGCATTTTTTGTTATAAACATGAGTAAAGTATGTAGTATAACTGATAAAGATGAGAAAATGTTTGTATTTCAAGCAATTTCCACAATCGCGGAAAGTGACTGATCGATACATTTTATTTTGGATGCTTGAAATCACGGACACAATACATCGATTTAAACAAATGGCGCCAAAAACGTCGATGCTCACGGTGCTAACGATCTGACCCGTGAGTACTGTCAGCACTAGGGTGTTACGTCACTTGTGACGTCATAGCTTTCACAACGCTAACGGTAATCGTGAAAGCACGTATTACCTCAAAGTCGGCCTATATAAGGTCACGACATTCGGCCATATTGCTTTGACGTGTTATGACGTCACATCTCCCATTTTTCGGCCATGTTGTTCAGTGCCGGAGATATACAGTTTATTGTATTAGTAGAACAACCGTTTACACAACAGTTTTTAATTGTTATTAAGTTGTAAATTCTTTTACTTTAAATAAAAAACATTTGCAATTATATCTTTCAACAAATATCACTTCCAAAACAATGCAATATGAAATGCACAAATTCTAGACGCCACTGGATTGATCATCGGCTTTGATTTTACCCAGTCTTGCCAACTTTTCTCCGAGCAGTGCCCTTTCTTGCGTCCCCGACCTCGAACCGCCTAAAAGTTGAGGATATATATTATAGGTCGCAACCTTATAAATATAAACTAACCTTGGTATTACTCGTGTTGGTACGCTGTGAGCGCTATAAAGCCTCTGCCTCTGCCTCTCTGTAAAGTGTAAGGCCGCGGCCTATGATAAATATTTATTAGGCTGATGGCCGTTTGACTGTCAGATGAAGTGACTTTAACTTTTATATTTTGAAAGAAAAACTTCAGTGATTTGAGCTTTGTATGTTACTTTTTTCTTGTTTGGGAATGTGTTAGTTGTAGCATTTAATACGAAGTCAATATGTAGTAAATGCCAGCTTAAAAATAGTTACTATCCTAACAAGTGCGGAAAGTTATACTTTCCCGCAAGCGAACTGCCGATGCCCGACGACGCGAAGTGAAGTTCAGACAAGCAGTTAAGTGCTTTTCGCAAAAATTATAATCAATATTTTTTCTACAAGCATAAAGAGACAATTTATACATTCTTTAAAGTTGATTTTAAATCACAGTCCAACAAAATTTTGTGTATTATTTATATGAATGTTAAAAGTACAATTTGTAGTTTGACATATTTATTTACAAAAAGTGGCGTGCGGGAAATTTAGAGCATGCTTGTAAAAACAAATATTATCAGAAAGCAAAATCTTAGCAAACAGATAAGTATCATCGGGCTGACAACTATGAGAATGGTAAATACGGCCGTAAGATCCGAATAGGAAGCGACCTTTGCCCATCTCTTTACCGGATTAAAACTGTTTTTTTATTAAAGATAGTATTTTAACCAAAGGCATCGCATAGGGTTGCCTAAAAAATTATGGTCAACGCTATGACCAAGTCAAAAAATATTAGTTTGTAAAATTTTTAGTGACACTGTATAATGTCATTTTTTATTTTTTAAATAACAGTACTACTATCAGTAGTTTTTTTCTTCAATTTTATAAATAGAAATTGTAAAATAAGTAAAAATAAAATACATTTTAAATTAATATCTCGCATTAGTATGTATTTTAAAAAAGGGGTTGCCATTATACAGGGTGTGTTAAAAATTAAAGGTTATATTTTTAACAAAAACACAGGGTGTTCCTTTTAAAAGAAACCCAACATTTCAAAAACAATAATATTTAGGAACATTCTAGATTCAGTATTTTACGTAAAAGTTATATAAAAATTCATTTTACCCTTTTAATAACTTGTCATTTAACTGAGATACAAGGAGTGCCTGAAAATGCAGTATTTTTAATATCACCCTGTAGCTCAAAAACTAAGAGGGCTATGGCTGCCTTGTTAAGGGCATCTTTCGTTTCCCAAAAAAACAAGTCTCAAGTTCGCGAAGACCGGCAGTTGCTACCAAAATGGCACACCCTGTACATTGTTGTACTCATAAACATACAGTTCTATTGAAGCCAAAACTATGCGGTTTGCATGGCAAAATGACTCAATAATATGTTAAACAACAAATATAAAAATTAACCTAGAAACTCCCCTGACCCACTAAAATCTTGTTGTTTGTTAACACTTTTATGATACCTAATGCTTGGGTTCTTAACTTTACAATACAATCTATTTGCTTCTTGTGCTTAAAAATTAGTGTTGAAATTGCTTTCTTTGTTTTGTTTCTTTGGTAGAAATATTGTCAAAATATTAATTTTAGAATTGCGTAAATGTTTAAGCTATAGTAATTATTAATTAACCTTTCCCAATTTATAAAGCTGTATTAAAAAAATATTTCTTTAAACTTGTTAATGTTTTGATCAAAGCCTAGATGTTACAATTGTACTAGTACTAGCACTTATTAGTACAATTTTAAAAACATTTAAAAGGTAGTAATTTTCATGTTTTTGGGCATCTAGGAGGCATATCTGAAACATTGTCTTCAAATAGGGTATATTCAAGCGGTCTCAATATCACAAGTGTCAAATTAAAGGCATTTTGACACTTATGATAGCCAGCGGACCGCCTGAATACGCCCATTGTCTGCCTTCCTATATACAATTTAGACTGCTATTAATACGTTAGCTAGGTAATGTATACTGTATGTTTATATCCTTTCTTGCAAAAAGGCCATTAGAATTGTCTAACGTGGGAACTTCTATAATTATACTTTTTGGTGTCTTAAATAAATAGCGCAAAGGAATATTTTTATTATTCTTTTCACAAATAAAATAAAAAAATTTCCACTTATCTGATCGATACAATTAATATTTTGACAATATGATAAGTACATACGTATAACACTTTACAGGAAGCGCCCAATACCACAATAAAAAACATATACAGACATCAAACACGGTTTTCTCCATTCTCTTTTCGGGTATATTAAATACTTTTTTGCTTTTAGGCTTTACTTGCAGAAAACTTTTTGGCACGAGACGCAATTGTTCAAGAAAATGGCAAAATATTTCGCGAATATGACGACAATAAGTACCACATATTTTTCGCCGATGTAAATTCAGACAAAATGCCCAGTAAAAGGAGCTAAGGATCAAGAAGAAGTTGTATGAGTTTTTTACTGCCCCCATTACTAAGTTTTGGGCAAATTCAGTAAGTAACAAAAATAAAATTCAAAACAAATAAATTATTTATGGTCAGGGGCGATCATAGGGGGGGCATGGGGGCCATGGCGCTCCCCTTGGATGCGACATCCTTTCTATTTTACTGTGTTTCATACATGTCTAATGGCAAATATGGGCATTTATTGAGGGTCCCCCAAGGTTGGTCCGAGGGGTGAGGCTGATAATGGAATTGAAGAGTGAGGATCTTTAGAAATACGTGGGAAGGAGGTTTTGTGTAATTTTATAAAAAGAATGAAAGGTGAAAACAATAAAAAGAGGTTAGAGGACCTTTTTTTGCTCTTCAAAAAATTTGAACCTCCTTTAAAAATTTTTGTTTTTTGCCACCTCACACACTTCTCCTCGGCCTATGGCCCCCCTCCGAAAGTCGATATGACCGCCCCTGTTTACGGTTTTGTGTTTATTGTACTGTGAACCAATATCTTTAAATCACCTCAAAATATTGAAGCTTGTTAAAATTCAATATTTCAAGGGAAATGGGGAAACTTAGATAACTGTTTAAAAACTCCAATTTTGACGAATTTTAGTATATGGGTTTATAGTGCACTGACTAAGAAATCAAACTAACTCTATTTTTACTATATCCCTCCTATTTTTTACAATGTTTGATTTAGTGCGTCCATTTTTAGTTAAGGTTTTGCAATTTAATAAAAAAGGTGTAAAATAAAAACAAAGGTTGGCAAAGCGTTTAAATCAAAGAGTTATTCACTGCTTTAGCATGAAATCAAGAATTATATCTGAAAAAGGGGAATTGTGTAAAAAGGTTAGTTCGGTTTTTAAGCGTGATGATGGCGTAGCCGCAAATTTTTAGACAATTATCGAAACTATATTTTACTTAATACTTTTTTTTAATTTTAGATAGCATATCTAGCGTTTTTGTTCCTATTTAGTTACACAGTGCTAGTTAAGATGAATGATATGCCGTCATGGCAAGAATGGATGTCAATAGCTTTTATCTGTTCACTTGGTTGTGAAAAACTTCGAGAGCTATTCTCATCTGAACCTGTAGGAATAACTCAGAAGTTGGCCGTATGGAGCTGGAATATGTGGAATCCGTGTGATATGGGTGCTGTAGTATTATTTATAGTTGGAGTTTCGTTAAGGTAGAATAAATTAAATATTGTAAACACGATATATTTTATAATCTAAGTAAAAATTCCGTTGCAGTTTTGAAAAAAAAATGGTTATTAAACTTGTGTCACATTTAGATAAAATATTTTTATAAAAAGGGAAAGTGTTAAAATTATTCTGTTCAGCGAAATTAAAACGTTCGTAGGCCGTGCGTATAAAGAACGGTCTAACGCGTGTAGAACACTAACAGGTAGAGATTAGGCAAAAATACCATGTATACATATGGTAACTTGCCGGTTTCGCTTTGTTGTCGCTTTACATGCCTATGAACCTTTTTATAAAGAGTTTTTAGTTGTCTGAACGTATTTTTTTACGTACGTTTACGATAGTTTTAAATTCTGAGGTATATCAAATGGCAGATTTAATAAAATCAGATTTATTCTCTTTGCTTAAATGGTTTGTGTAAACAAACTACCATTTATTATTATTACCTTTTACATGTTGTAAAAACTTATAATAAGATAACATGGTGGTAAAATGTGTGTTTGTTTTTAGGTTTTATCGAAACACCTTTAACGAGGGTAGAGTTATTTACTGCATTACCAGTATTTATTGGTATTTAAGAATCCTCAATATTTTAAGCGTCAACAAATATTTAGGTAAGATGTACATAAAATAGATTTGCAATATTTATGGCAAGTGAACCATATCAGTGCCTAATAGCTAGAACTCCAGTATTTCAATTATTAATTTAACGGGTAAAATTACATACATAGTAAAATATAGACGTACTTCTTAACATGGCAAACAAATTGGTAGTGTTTAGAAAACCTTTTATATTTTTCATATAACTTTTTTCTAGTTCTCCTAAACAATTCTTAAGGAATAGTTGATGGACTATTATATTATTCCTAGAATAATTTTTAAAATCTTTTTAATATGAGTTTGTAATAAAGTGAGAGGAAGATGGAAAACTCTATTACATTAGGGTATAGCAGAGAGTTTATAATTTTTAATATACATATTATTTGTATTTGAATTTGACTTATCAAAATGTATCATTAAATTTCTCTTCGATCCTATACCGGGTGCCCACGAGATTACTAGTAAGCATGTTATTCCTTAAGAAGTTGTTATACGATTTAAAACTTAAATCGGATATATGGGTATATTGCAGGGGTGGCCAACTTGTTTAGGCCCAAGATCGACTTTTTAGTGACGACACCCAGTGCGATCTACCAATTTCATATATCGGCGAAAAAAATTTTTGAAGAGCAAACAAAAAGGTTCTCTCCTCATTTTTTCAAAACCACAATCATTCGTAACTACCGCCCGCCCTTTCTGCCCTTTCTCCGACCTTCCGGCATTTATTTTTACATGCGTTGCGCCCTGGTGTCTTGCACTACCCGGTAGGCACGGCCCTGGTTCTAGGTATTTATATTTTTGACCTTGCTACGATCGACTCGACTTATAGTCGCGATCGACTGGTTGGCCACCCCTGGTATATTGGATGCAAATTTCTGATGTATCAGATTTTATATGACACATCCGGATAAACCAAAGTGCTATCAACTTTGCTATTTTAAATGGAATACCCTATTATTTTTTTCTAAAAATAAATTCTACAATTAACAAGAAAATATTTGTATTACCTCTTAATTAGTTTTTAAAAAATGGCAATCGAAAATGTCATGTTAACCGCCCTTTTTATCGATTTGGTAAGGATATAATGAACCTTATATCCTATTACCGTTAAAGTACAATTTCCGGTTTTACCGAAATTGACGTTCTGCAGTAAAGAACTTCAATAGCTCAACTACACTACTTTAAGTTTTAAATTTAAACTTAACACTCATTTCTCAATCTCTTTTGTTAATTAAGTACATTATATTTCTAAAGCTTATAGTTTTTAAGTTATTAATAGCTCCAACGCAGGGCCGTATTAACTGTTTGAGGCGCCCTAGGCTAGAATTCCCGGAGCGCCTATTTTTTCCACTAAAAAAATTTTGAAGAGCAAAAAAAGTCATTCCCTTCTTTTTCACGCCTATTTGCCCATTTTATTCCAAAGAAGCACCTTATTCACAGAGAAATTAGTTACCAAGACACCAAAAATCCCTACTCAACCTACACTTTTTAAAACCTCCCTTTCTAGCGCCTATTACTCATTACTCCCCTGTCTGGCGCCTATTTTTTTCGTGGCGCCCTAGGCTGTAGCCTAGTCAGCCTAATGAATAATACGGCCCTGCCCCAACGTTAAAAACTATATTTTCTTCGCTATTTTTAAAGCTGCCTAGCGTGGGGTCAAAAATCAACCATTAAGGAGATATCGCGGTATATAATTTTCTAAACAATAAGGTTTTTGCTTTATGTCTTAAGAACATAAAGCGCTAGAATAATAAAATTCTACGGCAATATTACTATTATAAAAATACGCTCTCTAAATATTTTTGCACTTTTTGAGAATTAATGGAAGTTATATGAAAATGGACTACCCCTCAGCTCTTGTCTAACCAAGTTTAAAAAGAGATTTAAGCAATGACCTCAAAAAATATAAATTTGGATATCCTGATTTATTAAGGAACTTTTTAAATTTTGGTATTTGTTATAATAAACTTACCATTTTTAAATATAAAAATAAAATGTATAATGAATCATAACATGTCGGGACGAAGAAATTTATTTTATATAAAAAATCTATTATTCTGTTGTCACCTATAAAGAATATAGACATGTTTTTGCGATATCTCTCTAATGGTTGACTTTTGACCCCATGATTATAAAGCAAACTACTCTTTATTTTGAACAAATAATCACCTTATAATTTTTGGTAGTTGTTTAGAAACACCCTGTATAGTACGCAATAATAATACAATTTTTGTATGTAGGTCCTTTGGTTACAATGATGGGAAAAATGGTAAAGAATATGATTTACTTCGTGGTTCTTTTGCTCATAGTCTTGATGAGTTTTGGAGTTTGTCGACAGGCGATTTTAAATCCAGATTCTCCCCTCAATGGACAATAGCTCGAGACGTAAGTACATTTAATCCAGTTAAATTTTATAAAACAATAAGTGTGGATCAGGCCAGCTGGATTGAGCTTGTACATACCTCGTTGGAGAGACAATACGGGTGAAATTTAGGGAAATTATACCGGGTCACCGAACTACCCTAGGGTAAAAACGTTTTCCCCACGAGTCAAAATAATTAATTTTAAAATATTATGTATTAATATTTGTATTGATGTTTTGCTAGAGGAGCTAAATCCAAATGAAATATCGCGACCCGGTATCGAACCGCGCAAATCCTAAATCTAATATTGTTTAACGCTCGCCCCTTTCGACTGTTTTTGGTTAATTATTCCGAACGGACTATTTTAAAGTGTAATAATATGTTATGAAACTTATCTACACCACTCACCAGAAATAAAAAAACACAACAAACATTCACTACCAAATGATTTTTTAGTAATTATTACAATTACAGGCATAGAATTTAAGGCGTTTTTTCGTGTTAATACGGTTCAAAACATTTGAATCCCCATCTCTATTTAACTTTCTTATTCATATTTGTCATTTCAAAGTCAAATGCGGTTTGAACCACTTCGATGATAACCGTAAACACGAAAATAATAACTTTAATTTAAATTTTTATATCTTGTCAAATTCGTATAAATTGGTTAACTATGCTTACAATTCCTTTTAATTTTTACCTGATATAAAACCCTGGTACAATGCCTGGTACACAAAAGATTTTTATTTATTGATTAGCCTAAACTGTGTTTTAATGTGCATCAGAGTACAAGGTAGGTTAAATGTTTATTTATTACTTTTAAGGGGCCCGTTTTGATCAATAGGCTTCTATCTGTATTTTTACTCCAACCCCTTTTCAGCTTAGTTAATCTTTTTTTTACTAAATAAAGACCGTCAAAACAAATCACTATCAAACCTCCAATTATTTTTAGTGATTATTAGTAATTATACTGTTAAATAATAGAATTAATCAAAAATACACTGGCCAAAAAATGCTGGATAAACAAACAGTTGTTCAAATTCAAAAACAAACAAAAATTTTTTTAATACAATTATTACTAGATTTTTTTCTCTCTTGGTAATTTCTTTTCTAGGGAGGGGAGTGGAATGGAATGGATGAATGAATTATGTTTGAACCACGTTTTGTATGGCAAAAGCCAAAATCGGCCAACAAAATTTTGAAGAGCGAAAAAAATCCCCACTCTAAAAACTACCAGTGCATTTAGTTTAAAGCCCCAATTTTTCTTAATATTTCTTCTTTTGATTCATATCTTTATTGCAAAAACACAGACAAATTTTTAAAGAAGGGTATGAAATTTGTGTACTGGGTGTCAAGTCATAAAATTTACACCTGCCCTTACATTTTTATTTTTAATAATACTAAATAAATACACATATCCGTTTGTTAAGTTATGCCAAATCCTCGTGTACGGTAAGATGTTGCGGAACTGCGGAGTTCCGGAATCATGTGGCTGCCGGCAGACCAATGCTATTATTTCAATATTACGGTCACGTGATTTCGGATCTCCTTATTTTCTCGATAATTTCACCTACCTAAGGACTAAGCATTAGTTTTGTAGTCTTTAAATCAGATATCAGAGTTGTGTTATTTCCTAATATATACAGGGACAATTAAATAAAACTCCCTGTATATTATATCATCAGTAACAAGACCCCTTAATGACCTTAGAAAAATGTCACATTTGATATATTTATCTTTATTAGCTTCGGAAATTTGGTTATCCAAATTTTTCCTAATACATTCGCAATATAGCCTAGAGCAACATCTTCTGGTCGCATATTAAAAAATTTTATTACCAAATGACAAAACATTGATAGTTAAATAAAACCTACATATAAATAATCCAGACAGTAATCGAAAAAGTTACAATGCAAGAGTTTATTAATTATGTTAATGTTTTTAGTTTTTCACATAAATTACATTTTTCAATGTGTTTGTTTTTTGGATAGAAGTTAATTATATAGATAAAAAAATAAATGTTAAGGAAAGATGAAGCTTTAAATTGGGATACACTGCTAAAAAATTGTGGCGTTAAATTATTCCATAGGGTGTTCCAAAATTTAGGTCAAAATGCTACATTTGGCTCTGCCCTGTTTAACGTCTAATCTCGTTAAAGTTTTTGCAATCTCTAAATTGAATATTAATCTTGATGAAAGCGGGAATAACTAAACCAAAAAATAAATAAATAAAATCGGTCAAAAAACAAGAAATAATTTAGGACTGAATTTAAACAACGTTTTGTTGTCCTTTTTTTATCCAGGAGTGTATTGTAATATAAAATAAAAGTCACTTATTATAAACACGCTGTTTATAATGGGTTATTTAAAAATATATATATTGTAAAGCACAAGGAAAAATTCCCTACTGTCTTGGTGTATTATATAAATATTTAACTCCCTTTAAAGACAGTCAAAAGAAAACTTCCTGCTTTTCTATGCTATCCACCGCGACTCTCTCCCCAGACCGATTTCGCCTACTTACAGGTACTCATCAGTGAGGCTGTATCGAGTCGTGGTGAATAGCATAGAAAACCAGCGTCTACTTATTAGACAAGTTTCATCGTCCAGCGGTAGGATATTAAATACTTAACCGCTTAACCGGTGACTACGCGGAGTGTTAAAACTGTCAAAATAAGGCCATCCTATTGGTTTAATTTGACAATTTTGACACTTCGCTTACCCAGCGGTTAAGCGGCTATGTACTGCTGAATGCACCCATTTCCTTTTCAGATAGACAACTCCTCGACAAATAGCAGTATTTTTTTTGATTATGAGGTTTTAATTAATCCTTCAAGAAGCATTGGAGAAGCTCTGACTGCGGTGAGCTACACGCTGATAAACGCATGCATAAATAGTTGCTAAACTATTTTCAAAATTATTTCTGTCGTTACACCTCTTTAAAGGTTTTTGAAAAAGCTAATGTAAGGAGAATATTGCTACATAATTTAAAAAGAAATCTCCCTATTTACCTAAAATTTTTATTTTAACTAGGTATATTATAAATAAAAACTATAAAAGTAGAAAAGATATAATGTGCAAATATATTTTTTAAATATTAATTATACGGGGTTGTTTTTAAGCTGATGTTTTCCTTTTAACACTATATAGGATAAAGAAAAGTAAAAAAATAAGTATTATTATGTTCGAAAATGCTTCGTTTCCAAGATACAGGAAGTTAAAGTTTTAAGGAAAATGCATTTTTTATCATAACTTTTCTACCACCTCAGATATTTTAAATATGGGTACACTTCTCTTTACCATTAGATTACATTTTTTGCTGTAAGAGTTAAAAAAATATCAGTGGCGTTCGAACAATATTTGTATTGAATGAAATGTTTACTTACATTACTAAAATTCAAAAATGAAAAAATGTTTTGGTATTACTGTAATAAAAATTAGACAAAAACAAATTTTACATACAAAACACCATATTATATTTTAGCGATTTTGCCACGCATCAACATGGCTTTCATTTCTTTAAACAAAAACCGTTCGTCTTACGAAAAAAATAAGAGAACACTTAAATCCATAAGTATTTAAAAAATAATATTCATCGGTAGTGGTAGGAAAGTTATGATACAAATTACATTTTTTTCCCAAATTTTTAACACCCTGTCTCTGGGAAACGAAGCATTTTTGAAAATAATTTTATTTGAAATGTTTCCTATTATCTTGTTATGCAGTGTTTAAAGGAAAATACCGACTTAAAATTGTATTTAATGCATTACTTATATTCTCTTATACAATATCGTCGTTAATATCACAAGTGGCTTATCTTATTTTTGGGTATTTTGGGGGACGAATGTTTAAATATTTTTGCTATATTTGTCTTTTATTGAAACCTAAATATTAATTGCTAAATTATACTTACCTACTTTTATTTTTACAATTTAAGGGATTTATTTTATACTTGCATCTAGTTGTGAAATTAACGACAATATAACATGCACGGTTAAAAAATAGTATCGCTACTCCTAAATATCTCTTAAACCGTAAAGCTGCATTTACCAAATTTGGTATGTAAACGTTATTTTTGTGCTACACAAAATTATTTGTTTTTTTTATTGAAATATCCTATTAATTTTTATCACGTAATATTGGGCGAGTTAAATTTAGTAGGTTTCCAGAATCCTTTAAAAACCGAATTATAAAAATTCAGCTTTGGCGGTTTTAAAGATATTTACGCGCGCTAGTACTTTCTGACAAAAACATGGTCATATCTTAGGAACTAGAAAACAACTATAAAAAAAAATGAACAAATTTGGCAACGGTGCAAATATCACTGTTTAATTATAAATGTTCAAAACCTATTAGATAATTTTTACTAGCACGCAAGCGTTAGAGGAATGCTTGTGATGTAATTTTGTTTTTGATCTGTGTATAAAGAGTAGAAATATTGTTAAAAATTTAAACATGAAATCACCAAAAATTTCTTTGGTTATATTCATGTTATTAGATCATTTGACCAATCCAGCCCTTGATCCACGAGCCCTATATCTTGTAGCATTCACTCCATCTTCTAAACACACTTACCCCATTTTCGGGCGTTAAGAATATTAAATCAAAAGTATTTTATTTTTTAACCTAGGTATTTTTGGAGCCATACTTTATGCTGTACGGTGAGGTATACGCAGATAAAATAGATCCACCTTGTGGAGGTGAACACGAGGATAGGTGTGTTCCAGGAAGGTGGATTTCTCCAGCCATCATGTCAGTATACCTTTTGGTTGCAAATATTTTGCTTATCAACTTGCTGATTGCAGTATTTAACAATATTTTTAATGAGGTAAGTATTTAAAACTAACATTTGCTAGTTTTTATTTAATTAATTTGTTATTTAATGGTTAATAAGTTTCGGCTGACATATTATTTCAGTAACTGTAAAATATTTTATCATTAATGTTTGCAGTCGTACTGCAAAGTTTTAAAATAATATAATAAAAGGAAATAGCTTTTTGTTTAAACTTATTGAAAATTTCAAAATTTGTCTCAGGTTTTTTTTTTAATGATATTTATTATGTATATAAAAAGAAGTGAAACTTTATTAAAAGAAATATATATTTTTTTAATAAAATAAAGTATTATTTTTACTGGCTTTATAACTCACTAGCGGACGGAGACAGAGAACTTTTTGTTTAATTATAGTAAAATATAGCCTATCTGAATAGTTTAGCCTTCTGATTGTTAAAGAATTTTTATGATAGGTTAGTACTTCCGAAGATTAGCGGCTACATACAAACCCACAAACAAACAAAGTTATAAATTTTACCTTTTTATATATGAGTATAAAAGTATAGATAAAAAATGGTGACTTTTTTTTTTATTAGCTTTATTACTTTAGAAGTCTCTTAGTTAGCAAAAGAAAAATAATTTCATATCTTACATCACCACTTAAAAACACTACTTAGTTAGATAAATATGCAAAAAAAACTTTCATTGGTTGGATTTTTACTTAAGAATTGGAATGCATCTTATTTAGTTATCAAAAATGTAAAACTTTTTCTGTCTGTCCTTTAAAAATTATCTCTTGTAGGTAAATTCTGTAGCCCACCAAGTATGGATGTTTCAAAGATTCACCGTTGTAATGGAGTACGAGCAAAAACCACTCTTACCTCCCCCTTTTATAATATTTTGTCATTTGTATCTATTGATAAAGTACATTCGCAGAAAAATGGAGGGTAAAGAAGAAAGCTACGATAATGGACTAAAATTGTTTTTGGACAGAGATGAAATGGAAAGGTTTGTAATCATAATATTCTTTTAAAGATTGAACGCTCTAAGAATAACGTCATTGTCTGATATCAGTTTGCTTTTCGGTCTGCGCCTACTTTAACAGACTTCAAGTCAAGTGTCGTAGTTAAATAATATAATAATTGTTTTGCTGCACTAAACACCTTATTTATGTATTAAACACTGATTTTTTGAAAGACTGGTTCACTGTCTAAAAAATAAAAACACTTAAACAAACAAATACACACACTCTCACCAAAACACCTCCAAATAGACGCGCTATTATAAGCAAAAATATCTGTTTTTATTACGTCTATGTAATAAACTGGCAACACGATACCGTTGTCATGCAAATTGTCCCGTCGCTAAGGGTGGGTGGAGATTGATAGCCATTAGGTTTATGACTTCGTGGTGTTATTCTTAAAACATTTAAACTCTTCATATTTAACAAAAATATTTTGCTATTCTTACTTTTGTATCTATTTTTGCTTAAAGGCTGTATGATTTTGAAGAGGACTGCGTAGAAGGATATTTTGCTGAACAAGAAAATAAGCTACAACAATCTACAGAAGAAAGAATAAAGGTTACAACTGAAAGAATTGAACATTTAACCCAGGTTAGTTTATATATACTCAAAATTAAGTAGACAGTTTAGTATGCTGAACTGATTTTTAAAATACCGAGGCATAGATAAGTAAATAATAGTGACACTTCTTTTATTCTGGTTTGAAATGGCGCATTCACCGTAAACTGCTCAGACACTCTGATAAGGCAGTCGTTTCTTTGGGTTAAATATTTGGGCTCCCTGCAATGGATGTAACTATTTCCAATATTAATTATCTAATATCCTTTTTCTACTACAAGCATTATTGACCACTCCACTAGCTAGCTAAATTTAAAAACTTAGTTCTAAATAATCGCTTATACAAAATAGATTTTATCTTGATAATTTTATTTTTTAGAAAGTTGAAGATATTCACACCAAGGAAAACATGCAAACAACCGTTCTTCAAAACCTCGAAGTTCGGTGTCGAAAGTTTACTGAACAACTTACAGAAATTACAAATGATTTTGAAGCAGTTAAGCAAGTCGTTAATAAACAGCAGCCTCTCACCATTGTTACACAGCAGTCGGCACTTCTAAGTAAGCAAGCATATAGTTATCTGACCTAGCTAATTAATTGCCCCTATTACTTAAACAAAGGAAACTAGTTTTAACGAATTGATTTCAGCTTCAAACAAAGTTAGGGTTACCATCCGTCCCGATATATCGGGACTGTTATTAGGACCTATGTCGCGACGTTTCGATTTCATAGCGAAAAATCTCGATTTACGATATGAAACAAAATATTTAATTTTGTATGAACTCCTTTATCAGAATTTATAAAAATATGTATGTAAATACGTATTTTCAATCTCTTTACATAATATGAATTCAGAGAGAATTGTTTATTAATAGCAAGACTGTTGGCTGAATCAGCCGAAGCAATTTTTCAATATCAGACAAAAACAGTGCACGCCCCCCCCACACACAAAACTTTTAACATACCAGAAATCAAGGTGTCCCGATATTGGCTAGAGAATTTATGGTATATGGTATACAAAGTTGCTACTCTTTAAAATAAGTACAAGTAGTTTTCCCATCTTAAACTAAAAAAGTAAATGAAATATTTCATTTTCTTTAAATTACTAATTAATATTAAATTCACAAATTAACGATTAATATTAAATTCACAAATAAACGAGCTACTACAAATTAATATTAAATTAACTAATTGGCGAGCGTGGTGTAGGGGCTAACGTACAAGCCTCTTACTGCAGAGACCCGAGTTCAAAGCTCGGTTTCTTACACTAGGCTTTTAATACCTCGTGATCTCACAGATGGTAATGGCAAAGCCTCCGAGTAGTATTCTGCTATTTCTAAGTAGCAGTTATTTAAAAAATAATAATAATAACGCCCGTGGTGGCATTACCGCGTTGTCTAAAAAGGTGCTGTGAAATGCAAAACTGCATGTTTTAGTGATTAGATACCATCAGGGTAAAAGAGGTTAAACGAGCTTACCCTATGAAATACTAAAAATTAAGCAATTTTACTGATTTTTTTTAAGGTAATAAAGTAACCGAATCATTTTACACTTTTATTTTAGCGCAAGAGTCAAGGGAAAGATCGGTAAGCGAAAAGTCAGAAGTATCGGAGGACGATTCATTTGGCCAACTCTTAGCTGCTACACATCCAGTCAAAAGAAAACCTATAGTTCGTTCATTGACTGAAGTGCGTCCTGACGCGTATATATTTGATAATGGACAGCATATTGAATATAGAGTCTCAGAGCATGAAGATACCAGCGAAGAAAAGAAAGAAGAATTAGATAATATTTCAGTAGCGGGTAAAGCTTTTATTTCCTTTTTTTTTTAATTTTCTGTCGACATTCTCCTGGGAGAAAGTTTCAAGTAGTAATCTTAAGACTTCCGTATAATAAGAGAGACGTATTACTTAAAGTTTAAATTATTTTATATTGATGTTAATTATGCGTTTAACTGTTTTGTTTATTAAATTAGGCAGTAGATCAAAACTGAACCTTCTTCGCCAAAGAACAAAGAGCACTGAATCAAAAACATCCATAGAAAGTGATAGAAGCTCCATGGATATTTCTGCTGATGACATAGCAGCACTAAGCTTGGATATTCTTAGAAGTAGAGCAGCTCAAAAGAGGAGGGATAGTGATTCTGCAAGAAGAGGTTCGGAAAGTGGAACAGGTATGGTTTATTTCGAAATATAAATTTTAGTCAATGTGGTAAATAACTCAGTATAAAATTTAGTTCAGTGCTATAAAATAAACTAATCAACCAACATCATAACATAATATATCTTGTTAAAATACATAACCTTTCTTGATTAAATTTCATTTTCTAGCAATTTTGGATACGTTTACTCTTAGTTTACAAAATATTCTAAGAGAAGAAAAAGAAAGACTTTTTGCGTTGATATCATTTTTAAAAAGATCTTGTGAGGCCCCTCAAGCGCGAGGCCGTAGGCGAACATACACATCGCCCACGCCACTGGAAACGGCTACTCTCCATGCCTCCCACAACAAACACGCTAGGTATCATGTGATACTAATAAATAACTCGGCGTGCGGGCCAGGGGCTGCGAATTTCGCGCCAGCAGACAAAAAGACGGAACGCCCGTGCATTTGAAAGTTTTCCTACATTATTTTTAATTCAAACCCATTATCAAATGTAGGGCGTAGAACGCGTTCTACGTCTCGTGTAAAACGCTTACAAGTAGGATACAATTTTGTACAAAGTATACAGATTACAAAAGAAAAACTACTTTCTAGTTTAAAATAACAATATTAGCATTTTTAAAACTGCTATTTTCATGTATATGTATATGTATCTATACCAGTTAGTGCCATTCCTAAAAATAACACCAGCTAAATTTAATCTTTGATCTACAGAAATGCGTTGTTCATAAGTAAGAAATACTTAACCTTTTTCGCACTTCCGAACTGAATAATATGCAAGGCAAGGCAATGAATTGAATTAATCGTGAAAAAAAGGAAGATCGTTGTTGTAAAATTTAAATAGAGAAAGCCAACTTATAATAAAGAAATAGCTTAATTAAAAAGCAAGCATCATTTTTAATAATTTTTTTTTCTAAAATATAGTCGAATCGTGTTTTAATGAAGCTTGAGATAATAATTTTGCTTGTTATTTTTATTTTTTTATGCATATATTTATTATAATAAAATTGAAAGGTTATGTAAAGTAGTAGTTAATTTGAGATTTACATTTTTTTTTAATAAAAAGCTCTTTATAGCCTGTTGCTAAAGTAATATTTTTTATTAATTTAAAAACCATTTTGTTAGCACCGCAAGTAATCGTAAACATTTTAATTTTTTTTAAAGCTTTTTTCAATAATTTATAGCTTATATTTTTCATTTTTTGCTGTAACAATTGCTCACTTGTAAGTAAAAAATGAGGAAATTAGATATCCTTGGAGTAAAACTCACACAAAGATGTAAAATATTATTAAATGAAGCTGCATGATTTTATTAGATATGCCACGATGAGTTAAAGCAAGTTTTACCATCCTATACATTTTATACAGTATGTCCACCAATGGACTTTACCATAGCACAAAAACAATTATATTAAAGAAAGTCATTTATGGCAAATACTTTTGCTTTTAAGAACGATAAGATTTGCGTTGATAAGTATGGTTTGTCTTGTCAAGAAACCCTTTTTGTTTGCACACCATTCTTGAGTTTTTGTCGCTAAATTGGCCCTTAATATTTAATATTTGCGCCTTCTTAAAATCTATTTTTCTATTTACTACCTATTTTTTCCATAAAATTCCGCCGCCATGGCTACTGCAATTAAAAGTGCAGCTTTACAATTTTATGAAAAAGGAGGTAAAATAAGAAGAAAATAGGTTTTTAAGAGGTTGAAATTAAATCTTGACTATCTATGGTCTTTAAATCAAGAATTGTTTGCCAAAAGATGGGGAATATAGTGAAATAGGGTAAATTTTCTTTTTAAATTTAATGATGACTATCTCAAAAACAAAACGAGTCTAACTAAAAATTATTTTACATTCATGATTAGCGCCCTAAAAACTCACGTTTACCAAATTTCAATAAAACCGGAGATGTGTCCAGTTTGTAAATAATTACCAAAATTTCATACATTGGATGGTCACTCAATTTTGGAAAGGTTTTTTATTCAACACTATGCACTATGCTAAATTATAAAAAGACAAATGTAGTTTTTTTTTCGCCTATTTTAACATTTTTAGATTTATGTTTGTAGTGCCGCTAAGAGACAAAACGTATATCAAAGTAAAAGCATTTTTTATACATTAAAATTTTTGATCCATTTATGCTATTGTAAAGTCTATTCGTGGACATACATTATGTAATTAATTATTTTGTTGGTTAAATAAACAGAAAATTATAGTGCAATTATGTCAGTTATAATCCAACTATGTTTTGATCAATTTTTTCATCGCGAACTTTAGAACAATTTAAATTATCAAGATGTGGTTGTCACAAAAGATATAGATTGTTTAGTAGTTTTTATTATATCTTCGTCATTTAGTTGGGACATTTCGTTAACACAAAAACAAAATGGCCGATTTTTCGATATATAGGACAACTTTGTTATTTGAAATGGGACACCGTGTATATATATTTTTTTCAATCTTAAAATTCAATATTTTCCTTTTAAGAAAATGTAACATAAGCTATGGTTATTTAAAGAAATAATGGGTTTATTAATATCTGAAAAATTGACTTCATAATATGTAAGAATATTATTTGACAATGGAAATTTACTACACCCAAGGTTAAAGAAAAAAACGGCATTACAGCTATACGTTATTCACAAAATAATAATTGCAGTAAAGCTAGATTACTTTTTAAAAACTTTTGTTAATATTGTGAATATCTTACAGTTTTGTTGCCGTTTTTTTTGTAACCTTGTATGTAGCAAATTTTCATTCTCAAATAAAACACTTACATGTTATGAGTCATTTTTTAAAGATCAATAAATGTATTTTTTATTTAAATAACCATAGCTTATGTTACATTTTATAAATAAACAAAGTTGCTCTTTCGCAATCAAAATGGGTCAAAATATAATCGGACACCCTATATTTAAATATGAATATACTTGTTTTAAAAAATATTTGTTGGCAACTATAATTTTTATTTATACAAATTATTTAAATAAAAAAAAATGGTAAAACCTGTTAAAAAATAAAATTTCTTTTCTCACTAACAATTGTATCGACCTTTCTCTTAATGCTGCTAGCATGTGAATTCCGGACCACATTTCTAACACCAAAAAGTTTATCTTTCTGCCACATTTTTCGGAGAGTAGGTAGGTTTTGTGTAATTTCCCTTTAGATCTTCCCCTGTATGTTACAGAGTACAAAAAATAATAGAGAAAACAGTAAGTAGAGAAAATAATCCTGATAATTTAATATTTAGGAAAAGAAGAAAGCAGATAGATTTATTCTCCGGTGCTATAAATCCCCTAGATATACCCAGGGAAACCATTATTTAATAAATTAAGGCACTTTTGTCTCTTGGTAAATACCTAATATACAGGTTGTTTCCTAACTACGGTTACAAACTTATAGGAATGATTTCTTATATTTTTTTATAAAATAAAATCCCTATACAGTGTGGTCCATTCAGTGTGCGACAAATGAAAACTTTTAAATTTACTGTTTCTAAAAAATATTTTTGTTTAAAAAAGTGGTTTTATGATCCTCAACTAAATTAGCAGTAGTCAATTAGTAATACAAGAAATCTGAAAACTGTTTAAGAGTAGAATACTTTTAAAAAGAAATAATAATAAAAAATGGTAAAAAAAGATTCCTTGTAATTAAAAGCTATGCCCAAATACCAAGTCATGTCTTCCTATTCGGATATTTATTTTTGGAATTTGAAATTACGCCCGGATCATAGATATTATTGTAATTCCAATTGAATACTGGCTTTAAAGTAGCTATAATTAACTTATTTTTGAATAGTTTTAAAGAGATAAAGGTCTTTTTGTAAAATTTAAGTGAATTTACATTTTTTTATCTAACCGTCAACTTTAAATTTGTTGCAAGAACAACAATGCCTTAGTAATTTAATTTTTTATATATTAAACAAATATTTATTATAATAATATTGAGCATGTAAAAATTATCATACTCTAACATACAAAATTGTTTTTACACAAGAGTTCATTTCTTTTAGGCAGTTTCCATTTTTTTGCCCTACCCTGTATATTCTTAGACTTTTAATAAATATGGCAACTGCTAATATAGTTTGGGACCATGCTCTTACTTTTATAAAGAATAAAATTTTCTCACAAATTACAAATAAAAAGTTTCTCATTTGTTGCACACTTAATGGACCACACTGTATATCCAGTCTTGTTTTATGTCTGAGATACAGGGCGTTGAAATTAAAAAACAGTATTTTTAAATATCCTAAAATCCTTTAACCGATTAAGACGATATTTGGTCTACTTAATAAACGTAATAAGACGCTTGTAAAACTTTACCTACATTTAGATTAGTGTGTCCAGTAGAGTCTCAGTGCGCCCACCGGCAAATATTGTGTGAGAAAAAAGTACCCCACTGACTTTTTAATTTTTTTATATTTTCGATGAAGCAATTTAAAATGCAACTTTTTAGACTCTTGTATTTTCTTCGTATCTAGCTTCATTTTCAAAAAATAACAATTAATCTACTTTAATTTCTTGTAAAAGTACCATATACAACATGATATAAAAATCAAAAATAAACAATAATTTGCCTTCATAAGAAGTCATTATATTGTCAGACTTTTTCTTCTCAATGATATTGGCTGTGGTGCTCACTGAGGCGCCACTGGACCCAATAATCTTTATCTAAGTAAAGCTGTAGTGCCTTATTACATTAAATAAATATATCAAATTTTATCTTAATCGGTTAATTGGTATTTAGGATATTTAAAAATACCGCCTTTTTTAAACTTAACGCCCTGTATCCTAGAAACAAAGAAAGTTTGGAGATGTTTTTATAGGAACTTTTTCAAAAAAAGCGATTAGCAATTACCCCCTTAAGTTTTTGTACCGTAGTTAGAAAACTATATACTATATATATATATTATATATATTATATATATATAGGTATAAATTTATATATATATACTATATATATATAGGTATAAATTTAAGAACACTTTATGATGTCACAAATTAATTTAATTTTACCAGTAAAATATCTTATTTTATTTATATAGTTTATGTCCAAGTTATCACCAAGTACTGTTATTTAAAACCAGTTTATGACTTAAGGTAGGAATTTAGGCTTGAAAAAAAAGAAAAGAATAAAAGCCTTTAATTACTAGGTATCGTGAAAATTGGGTATTTTTGTGTTGAACACTTATAATTTTTAAGTTCAGCTTAGGATCAGTTAAAGTCAACTGATGGTTGAACCTGCCCATTTAACATATATTGCTGTCCCTTTTGGCATTTGGGCAAATTGACGACACTACCACGAATATTTATACTTCTATATATGGAAGCGGTGCTTTCACCCAGCCTGTCAATGTCATATATTTCGGATGTCGGACTCAGCAAACGCGTAACTTTTTTGTCGGACAACTTTACCATAATATTTTACATGCAATTTTTAAACGTTGTGCCAAAAAGTGTTACAGTCACAAAACCATAAGACCCATGGACATGTTTTGGGCATCAGATTGGGCGGGATTCGTAATTGTAACCCTTACGATTTTTGGCACAATGTTTAAAAATTTCATGTAAAACATTGTGGTAAACTTGTCCGACAAACTGCCCATTTAACATATATTGCTGTCCCTTTTGGCATTTACTTGACAGCAATATATTTTAACACGTTCCCGTGTTACAAGTCGGTTTGCTTTTCTAATATTATATTCAGACTTTACTTTTTAGAAATTTTTGTTCTTTTGTTTAAAAATAAATTAAAATATTATTTATATTTGTTTCTCTACCCTTGCTAAGTGTGTTGTATGCACGTATAACATTCGCAGTTTGAAGGTATTTGGTGAAGTACATGAACCATATATGGGTCATTTGTTTAATATTAGGGTTATTTAACAGAGTCCTAATAGAATAACTCGTATATAATTTCAAGGTTCATCCAAAAATCACATAAAATTTTGATATTAAATGTGAGTCATATATGTCTCCAAGGACTTCCTATTAACACAAGGTGTAACCCACATATGGGTCATGGGAGAGCGAACGTGTTAAATGGGTAGGTTTAACCACCAGTTAAGTTCAACTTATCCTAAACTGAACTCGCAATTGTAAAACTGGGCATTAGATTTCTGTTCTATAGTACATAGTTCTTAAGGCTTTGTATAAAGATAATTTAGTTAGTTTGTTTTTGCCACTTTTCTAAAAATATATGTTTGGTTTTTAAAAGCGTGTGTATTAGATTCACCTTGACAGAACTGTTTCAAAAGAGTATGCCTTTAATTTAAATGTTTACTGTTTTCTCTACTATTAGATTTCTGTGACCATATCACGCTGTTTTATATCACAGCATGAATTAAATAGCCTTCATATAAGTGGAATCATTCAATTAGAAACATTTATACATTATAATAATTTTTTTCGGATACAAATCAAAAAAATTGTTTATCGGTATTATCCGATCGCACATAATGTATTCTGTGTGTGAAATACGATGCAACAATCTGTAAAAAGAAAAAATATATTATTGGAAAAATGTATATCTTGCATATTTTAATGTGTAGAGTGCAACCCCCAAAAAATGTTCAGATCATTTCCTTAACAAACGGTAAAAGATATTCCTGTATATTGAAAGCATTTTTTTGTGGAAAAGATAGTTACAGCAGTTTTGTCGAAAACAAAAGAAGTTTTTTTTCAAAACGCAAAACACTGCTTTCGCATATTTTGTGGTTACCCAAATTAGTTTGCTTTCTTGTCGTATAGCTGTTTGCAAAATCAATATAATTTTTTACTTTACACCGATGCGAATAGTTATTAAAGAAATTCTTTATTAAAGTGTAAGTACTGTAGAATCAAAGCGGGATCACCTAAGAGTTATCAAAATAGCGGGAGCAGTACTAATTTTATTATTAAAAGGTATTCCGTAATACCAGTTTACAATATTTGAAACCAAAAAATACAATATTTACCTGTGTATTCCTAGGATAGCAATATTTAATTTTATTGATAAGTTATTATAAACTGGCAGTACAACACCATATTGGACAAAGATGCCTTTGTAGCTTTAAATCAATTCTTAGGATATTGCACATTATAGACATTTTTATTCACGTTTATATATTTTCTTTTTATTTTTATTTATTTTATTTTTGATGTTATTTATTTAGCTTGTCTTATATGCTGAATGTACTTAGCTTGCTGATTGCATAATTATATATTTGGTGCATAATTAAAAAATAATATAAAATTTAGTTAAAATAAATATTTATATTAACAAAATTATTACCTATATTACCAGATGCGTCTAAAGGACAGAATTTGCAAAACAAACTTATGTAGTCATTCTTGCATTTATTTTAAATAGTAGTTTATCAAGTAAAATACAATTCATAATATAAATTATAAATTGTAAACTTTTAAGTCGCCTGCTTCATTTTTTAACCGCCTAAACTAAAGTTATTTATTTGTGTTTGTATTTTAGATTCCAAATATTATTTAAATTCTTATGGAATACATGGAGTACGACATCAAAACAAAATTTGCAAGGATGAATAATTTCTAGTCAACGAACAACAAAAACGCACAAAAAGATAAAGCAATTAAACTTTACAATACAATATATTTGTATTATACATACCGGGTGTCAAGGATAAACAAGCCATACTTTTTAGGCCCTGTTGTACAAAGCAGGTTTAAACTCAGTTCTACTGAACTGAGGTCAGACCTATGAGCTTTCCGTAAAATCTCAATTATTGCTGTCAGTGTCAAGGAATTGAGAGAAATTGAGATTTTACGGAAAGTTCAAAAGCCTGACCTTAGTTCAGTAGAACTAAGTTCAAACCTGCTTTGTACAACATTAGAGTATTAAACATATTATAATGAGACTTGATATAGGTAATTGGTATGGAAAGAGGAGAGTTTTCGCATACTGCTTCATTTTCAGTTACTTAGGGTTTAACCGGAAATGGCTTTAATTTTTACATTTGTCAATTTTCTAGAAACTGGCGAAACTCCGATTTTGACGAAATTTGGCATGCGGGGTTTTTGAGGCGCCAATCGCGAATCTAAAAGATTTTTTGCCGCAAGTTTCTAAAAAATTACCTTAAAGTTTTAAGTTCTTAAACCCACTTTTAAGAACCACAGGTGATGTCAGAAGAATACGATTGCAAGGTTTTAGCGACTATTATGGAAGATACGAATAAAATAAGTTGTAGTGGCAAGGCAAGTTGTACATTTTCGTGTCTAACTATGATTTTTCAAATATTTTTTGAAAAATCTAACAATACCAAATTATTTGCGATTGGATTAAAAATAAAGACATAAATAAAGGATCACGGCGACCTAAATGCAATATTAGAAAGAGCCCTGAAAAAATTAGGTACGTGTAAAAACTCTTTAAAAAGTCACATCTAATTTGGAATTGTTTTAAAAATCCAAAAATACAGGGTGTTCCATTTAGAAATTTAAAATTAAAGTTAGTTCCGGTTAAATCGAAAAGTAAGAAAATATGCAAAAACTCTCCTTTTCCTATGCCATTTACCTATACCATCTCTTATTTTGATATGTCTTATACTCTAGGAGTTATGGCTTGTTTATTAGATTCGTTGACACCCGGTATACAGATTACAGATACTTTTAATTACTGTGTGTCTCAAGTAAGGGGCCATATACTGTATAGGCAATAGTTAATGGTATATCGGCCAGTAATGCAATAACAAAAAAGGCACCCATGTTTACATGCCGGTATTTGCGTTAGATTGTCACTTTTCCACGCATTGCCTATATGTATAATGGATGGCTGATTCTGTATTACAATTCTATGCTAATAGAGTTTAAGACCATACACCACTTTTTAGGGTATACAATTTGTTAACAAATTGCAAATAAAGATGTTTCTAATTTGTGGGATACTCACTAGACCACATAGTATGAAAAACACCCATTTATTATAAGAGTTTATATAAAATTAAACAACCCTAATTTGGAACTCACAGTAACCAAACCTTAATTTAAAATAAAAATAATAAATACCTTACCATTTTTTTAAATGATAGCAATTCTTTCCTTTATACCATAATATTTTGTTTTACCGTAAAATGTGTTGTTCTATAATATATTTTAAAATCATTCCAACCATTTATTCCCTACTTGACGTAGGAGAAGATACTTCGTCTTCAACCAGTAAAGCAACGTTGGGACGTCGTCAGTTTTCTCAAACTCAGTCAGAACCAGAAACCATTGATTTGCCAGCATCCGCTTCAGGTACAATAGCTGGAGATCGAATGGTTACGTTTACCGAACCAAGAATTAAAGTTATACCACCAAGCAGTCGGGGAGGATTGCTAATGCATATGCATTCTGAATATGCAAGCATTACCGATGAGTTGGAGACAGTTTGTGGACTTCTAAGTCCACCTAGAAGTCCTGGGTTGTTGAGTCCGCCAAGGCCTGAACAATCACCGCCAAGTAAGTTATTTGTGGCGGTGTACGGTAATGCGTTTAGTTCCAATTCTGATTGGGTGTCGTTAATGTTATTTTATATTCTTAATAGTAAATACAAATTTTGACCTTTAAAATGTATTAAATAGTATTAACAATTACTGAATAAACTTACATCCAGTCAGATATGGTGTATATTGTTTATTGTGCATATTTCGTTACGCATGTGAATCATATATTTTTAGCACCTAGTATAGTATACGTATGTTGCATACATTTTAGTATTTAGGAAACTTACAACATTTATAGTCTAAGAGCCAGTGAATGGCCGACCGTCAGTATTTTATCAAAGCTCATATTATTATGTTGCTCAATAACTCTCTTGTACCTACCTTACATGAAATGGGGCTTCACTAAGCCGACTGAGCGTAACTATGACGTCAGTCAGGTAAGACGGGTACCTAAATTTGACCAAGTTCTGCAGTATTTTGCCAAAGCTGCCGGTTGTTCACATTAAAGAGTATATTAATGATATGGGCAGACGATTTAACTGCTTGTAATTTCGTGGCAGACTTAAAGATTTTTTTTTAATATTCAACAAGTCTGCCAGTGTCTAAATGTCAGCTTTGGTAAAATTTGGGTAAAATACTGCCGAACTTGAACAAATTTAGGTACCTGTCTTACCTGAGTGACGTCCTAGCTACACTAGCTCGGCTTAGTGAAGCCCCATTTCATGTAAGGTAGGTGTAAAAGAGTCATTGAGCAAAATATGGGCTTTGGCAAAATACAGACGGTCTGCCATCCACTGGCTCTTAGACTATTAAGATATATGATATGAACGTTGTAAAATCGTTATTAATTATTAAAAACAAATATTCTATTTTTGGGCAACAAATTTAAGTATAATCCGATTAAACATAAAAAAACCACACGTTTTGTAAAAATTAGTTAAATAATACTTATTTCAATGTTTCTTGTCTTGAGATTGGCTATGGGCTTTTTTTACCCTTATAATATGATCACGGTTCTCTTTGTGCAGTATCTTTCTGCTTATTATTTTCTTTTCATTGTTATTATTTTATGGTATATAAATTATTAGTTTTTATTGACGGATATGTTCCTTGTTTTATATATATGTATGTATATATATATATATATGTATATATATATATATATATATATATATATATATATATTTTAATTTCGATATCTATTAATTACATTATTATATCAATGTGGAGCAGAATCTAAACTGAATTTCATTTGATCCTTCAGGTAGGGAGGTTTTTTCCACTGGCTACATATGGTAATTCAAAAGAAGTAAAAAGTTTTGAAGTAAAACAGACAGTTACATGAAAAGTTAAAACTTATCTGGTCTATAATTTATGATAAAATCTTTAGTAACTATATTAGAATATAACAAGTAGTAATGAATTTAGTAAAGAAATAATGATAATGAGTATATTGTGCTTGTAGTCAATATTCTTTGTATGTAGTAATATTTCGACAATTATATAGTGTTACTGTCAACTGGAATGAAATATTAGTGTTGCACGTTAGCTGTATATTATTCATTTTGCATTTCTTTATTTTGTTGTCGGATATGTAATATCTAATAAGTAATTATTGCATTGTGGCCAATTTTTAAAATAAAATGCTTGCTATTGTTATATATATATATATATATATATATATATATATATATATATATATATATATATATATATATATATATATTATAAGTTTTTATTTACTTTAAATATTAAATAATTAATTAATAAAATAAAAAACATTATACAGTTTTATAATGTGTGTAAATTGTATCGTTCAGGTCGCCTTAACCGGGATACAGACGGTCAAGACAAACTGTCATATTTGCATGACCGTCTGTACCCCGGTTTATAGTAGCAGTGCATCATCAGATTTATGCTATTATGTTCTATATTGTCTCCTTATTGCTTATTAGGCAAATATTTGTTGTATTGTCCAATACGTCGCAAATGTAATATTTAAAGAAATAGAAGTGCTTATTTGGCATGTTATACATATATTTACTCTTTTGCATTTTTAGGTTTAGGATATTTCCTCTTTTTCAGCTAGAATGTGTTGTATTATGTCTATGTTATGTTTATTATTAAAAATCGTAACTTTACTGTAACCCAACTAAAGTTAAAATAACGTAACCAAAACAAAATAGTTTGGCAATGACTTTTTATTTTATTTATTTTTAGTAATTTTAAAATAATTCGACCCTGAAATATTTCAAATTAGGTTCAATTTAAATTTTTAGACAGAATTTAAGTGTCAAAATTTATTTTGTTTTTTGTGCATCAATATGATATATGTAACAGCCCCAATTTCACCCTAGCAATTGCAAACGACGTCCAAAGTTAAGGCCACCCCAATTTCAATTCCTATGGGCCACCCATATGTCCAGCATTATATTTTTTACTTATTAATTTGATTTCTGGGGATTTTTAAATTTTGCACTTAAATCCATTAATTCTTTTACTCTACAATTATGTATGTGGTGTAGAAATAGTTGCAAAATTATCAAAGGTATTTTATTAACTTATATGAACCCTAAGTTCTATTACTTAAGGTTTCTGATTAAAGGTACGCGCACATACGTCGGCATCAGACGGACGGTACGGATCGGAAAAAATGGTTTTAATGAAATTAAATGAAGCAGTGCACCTAGGTGCGGGCGATTTACACCGGATTTAAAAAATCCCGCGAGAATATAGTAACTTGAATTAAAATCCGGCCATTAGCGTTTCGTATGTGCGATACGGGTCAGAAATTGCGCTATTTCACAAGAATTTAAGAAAGGGTTTTAACCCAGTAGTTTTATAACATGGGTGAAAAGTCACTAACTTTTAATATTTACCCATTGCTTACCCATGACTCGCATGTACGTGTGTGTCATTTAATTTCACCAATCCACCAATCACCCATCCGTACCGTCCGTCCGATGCCGACGTATGTGCGCGTACCTATAAGAGGATTCCAAAGATTTTTTTTAGGCTTCCCCCATATTTTATAAATGTTTATTTTTTTCCAAGAAATAATCCGCCTAGAGGCCCATGTGAATTTTAACCATTTAATTAGAAATTGTTTAGACAAATATAAAGTTTCTGTGTCTTACAAATATTTTTTTGTTTTAAATTTAAGGTTATGTTAGAATATGAACTGTTATTTAAAATTTCACAGGTGCTCGAAAACGTAATCCATCCGAAATGTCCAATCCCGAAATAGCGATAAACTTTGAAAAAGAACACCTTCGGAGTGCAGAAGAAAGCGACTACATGGTTATGGAAAACCTAATCCAGAGGAGATATCAACATGAGCTTGAAGATGAAGACGCAGTAGATAAAGAAGATTTAGGAGAGGGAGGAAGCGGTCCCACAGGAAAGAATCCCGCATTACTAACTGTATTAGCGGAGACACGGGAGTATAGGTAAATGTATTCTTATATAAAATGTTAAATTAAACACAGTGTGTCTAAAGTCAGGAATTCCTCCTTCCTTTTTGTATTTGTCCGATATTTTTTCATGAAAATTTGAAGACTTTGGTAGGACAACATGAACATAAATTGTAGGCAAGAAATGGCAGATATAAATATCAAACTGACATTTGGACGCCATTTAAAAAAATATAAATGTAAAGAGGGGTCTAATAGCATCATTTAAAGCTCCTGACGAGTACTTTATAACCCTAGAATATAAAGCCTACTAAAAAATGGCGAAACTTTAGAAATTATCTGAATACCCGATTTGGATGCCCATATTTCTAAAACTTATAAAGTTAGATGTGCTTAATGTAATATTTTCTGAAAGGACTTTTAAATATCTTTTTTTATGGTGATATAATATGCAGAGTGCGTTATGAAAATATATATGTATATATATATATATATATATATATATATATATATATATATATATATATATATATATATATATATATATATACATGATGATACATGAGATATATATATATATATATATATATATATATATATATATATATATATATATATCTTTACACTACGCTTATCATATACACTTTTGTCCTACACTATATAATATCATTAATATCACATTTTAAGGGATATTTAAAAGGAGCTTTAAGAAAATATCACATTAGGTATACCTAACTTTCTTAGTTTCGAAAATATGGACATCCAAATGGACATCCAATGGGGGACATTCCCCCCCTTGGATGCGACATCCTTTCTATTTTATTGTGTTTCATACATGTCTAATGGCAAATATGGGCATTTATTGAGGGTCTCCCCAAGGTTGGTCCGAGGGGTGAGGCTGATGATGGAATTGAAGAGTGAGGACCTTTTCAAATACGTGGGAAGGAGGTTTTGTGTAATTTTATAAAAAGAAGGAAAGGTGAAAACAATAAAAAGGGGTTAGAGGACCTTTTTTTTGCTCTTCAAAAAATTTGAACCTCCTTTAAAATTTTTTGTTTTTGCCACCCAACACACTTCTCCTCGGCCCATGCCCCCCTCAGAAAGTCGATATGACCGCCCCTGGTGGGTATAGAGATATTGACTCTATGTTTTACAGTTATAAAGTACTTATTACGATCTTTAAAATGATGTGCCACAAGACACCCTTCCATTAAATTTTTTTCTGAAATTGTGCCCAACTCTTATATTGACATTTACATTTTGTATCTTTTATTTCTTGTCTATAATTTAGTTTATGTTGTTTTACTAAAGTCTTTAAATATTTATAAAACAATACCAAACAATTCAAAAAATAGGAAGGGGGTCCTGACTTGAGACAAACACTGCAGTTATTTTTGCTGGAAAACCAAAAAGTGATGCAATAAAAGTCTAACATGCAATTTTTATTTTGACGTCCTGTTAAGGTACTACTAAGATGTGTAGCAGCTATTGGAAATCCTAAGCAAATACATGTGTCATGTTTCACACCCTATAACTATCTAAAATAATTTTCAAAAAAGCGTGCATTAATAAACCTTATTTCCTAATGCCGTAATAATTTAATTTCCGGTTTTACCGCGAGTTACTGTAAACCTAATAGTTTTAAGATATTAATAGTGAATCGCTGCCTTGAAAATGGCAAAATAATACATATTTTTAAATTATTTTAAAGTGGCCTATTATAATGTTTTAACACTAACCTTATATCAAATGTTCAAAACGATGGTCATTGTCTTGTTGACACAAGTGAACTCGCTGGCTGCATGCAATATTATTTTACGATAATTACCCATAGATAACCCACATTTAGACCCGCAGTGGCTAGAAGCATTTTTGGATCTTAACGATCTCGCACGGAAAACAAATGGGTGCGCTTATGAGAATTTTGTTGAAAGCATGGCCAAATACGAATCTGGCACGCCGTGTGCTTCTCGGACTTCAAACAGGAAACCAAGACAACGCGTTGATAAATTATGCTCGATAATGCTTATAGACCGTGACGACGGAAAATGGTTGGTACCCAAATTGGCTTTTCTTTATGAGTTTTACAAGTTGTGAAAATTAATGACTGAACTTTGAAAACATCCTGTATAATATTTTATTGTGTGTTATACAGGGTGTTTTACAACTTATCCGATAAACTTTAGGAGCTAATTCTACAGTATATGAACATATGTCCTAAAGGGTTTGAACTACGGAGTGTGTGATTTTTTATGATTTTATTGTGGACTTAGTCCTTAAAGATTGTCTGATAAGTTGTGTATGTAACACCCTGTATATTTTTTAACAATTGGGTTGTGCTGTTTTTAATAACGTTTTATTTTACAGGGTAAATTCGTGGCCAGCCCGACAACAAACACTCAAAAGATCACAAGCGGTGGATGGTGAGTCCCCTTCAACACCAGGCATAGGTACCACATACTTTTTGCTAAAGAAGATGTTTTTATGGAAATGTAGAAGCTTTTTCTGTTTATTTGCATTAGAAAAATCAAATTTTGTTGCTCACAATTCTTTTAAATGTTAACTGTAAGGGTTTCAAAGTTTTAAAAAAGCATATATACCCAAAAGCAATATGGTCAAAAAAACACTATTTAAAAAAAAAAGTGAAAATTTTTACCATATTGCTTTTTTAATAAAAAATGTTTAATTTAGTTTTAATTAGACATTTTTGAAATTTTAAATGTTATAGTTTGTTTTTAATGGCTCTGTTAGTATTATCAGCAAACATTCGGTAAATAATTAAGGAACCTACAAAAATACTTTTTTAAGCTGGTATACACTTCGCAAATATTTGCTTTAGTTGCTTTTATGAATATCATTAGTGAAAAGTAAGTTTTTATATCTCCAAAGATTATTAGAAGGAAACTAAATAAACACATAATTTACCTGTTTACACTAGTGGAGTTCATTCTTAGACATTTTGCTGTAACATTATTGTACCATTAGTTTTGTTGCAGTATAGGGCACTAGTAGTTATAGTTGTGTTGTAAAGGTTTGATTGTCCTAATATGTTTGGATGTTTTTATGTTATAGAGACGCTTCGTAAATTTATAATTTTCTTGTTTTAACTACAAAATACATATGTAGGTTTTCAAGTCAATCTAAAATCTCGTTTTTATCAGTTTATCGGCTTTTTATTGGGTAACAGATAAAATGTTTGAATTTATTAGGGATACATAAAGTTTTATTGCAAACTAAGTCTTAGCTGTAGTGTTGTGTGTTTATATTTGTGATTCTAAATGTATGCTTTTAACATAGCTTGCTTATAATGCGTTAGTTCTTGGCCATGTTGGGTACTGGTACTGGACAGCAACTTTATCACATCTTTATACATTTAAAAAAAACTTTTAAATTTGCATGGTTAAATAGACAAAAATAAAGAACTACTTCGGTAATTTTGATAATTTTCAGGTATTATATACAGTGTGTCCCAGGATAGGTATTACAAGAGGACGGCATTTTGGGAAAAGTGGTCGCAGGGTCCTAAACTAAGAAATACAAAATTTTACCGCAATCGACAATAATATACAGGACGAGTTATAGCCATAAATAAGAAAAATGACCAACATTAAAGTACTTTTATTTTTTAAATAGGTCAAAAATGTAAAAGTAAATATTGCAGAAAATTGTATTTTATGTCAAAGTTTAAAGTTGGAGCATTAAATTAAAAAAATATGTATTTCATATACTATACTCGGAATAAAAAAGCTAATTTAAAAAATTAGTAACACAAAAATTTGTTTAAAAAAAATAACAATACTTTCTTTGGAACTAGAATTGCCCTTAAATATGGTCATAAATAACTATTCTTTACATTTTTCTATTTTTATAAATAAAAGTACTTTACTTTGGTATTTTTTTATATTTTTAGATATTACCTACCCTGTATATTACTAATTGAAGTGAAATTTTGTTTGTCTTAGTTTTGGACCTAACCAGCCTTCTCGAAATGCCATTAAAAATTTTAAAATTGTTGATTCATTTGTACTCTTATAACGCCTATCCTTGGACACACGCTATTTTTAAAGAAATAAATGTATGTTTGCAATGGTATTTATAATGAATAGAGCTGCCATTATGCAAACCTAAAACCAAAGACTTAGATTGTTTTGTGTATCATTTGTTGATATTCTAAAACTTTTCTATCTGTTTTATACTTGAAATAACGCAAAAAAATGTTTTTTTTTTAATAACCCTAGGTCCAACACGGCCAGCTTTTATTAAATAATTAGAATTTTTCTAAATCAAGTAAGATAAAGATAAAGATAGAAACTTAATTCTTTTAAAGTCTGTTTAAAAAAACATTCAGATCTTACGTTACTTCATATTGTCGGTAAATTTCTAAGTGTGAGTACGATTTATTAAAACATTTGTTTAAAAAATAATAATATACAAGTATAAAGAGAGTTTATCTTTAACTTTATTGCCCTCGACCCAAACTTACTAACCCTTTGTCTTTCTAACATGGTGCAGGTTCAAGCTGTAGTTCCTCCACTGATCGTCAGGATTCTATAGAATCTAAATCAAGTGGCACGTCAGGTGGACAACCCACATTAAAAAGGCCCTCTATAGTAATAGATTCGAGTCATTTACCGACAATGCAAGGGGAAGAGGTAAAAAGGCTGATTCTAAAAATAGTCTACATATGCAATCGGAAACTATGTGTTAAAAATCATTCTACTTGACCTCATTGGCCTAAAAGTAAATGGACTATGGACGGTGATTAAATAATTGAGCATGAGCATAGGTATGTATATGTATGTAATATGTATATATATATATATATGTATAATTAGTATGTAAAAGTAATAACAAGGCTTCTTACATGAAGTTCCTTTAATTGCTGCCCGACTTTACATTTTGCCCTAAACCCCATACAATAAAATTTCGATCCACATCGCGGCTCTCATAAAATTACTAAAACAAGTACTTCCTATCTAACCTATAAAATAAAATGGTAGATTATGCATGCGATCAACCTTAGTAACTTTATTTTTTAACTAGTAGACTAGGTCGTATGGGCGCCAATGTATCAAAAATTATTCTCATGGAATGTTTTTGCAGAATCATGTTCAGAATAAAATGCTGATTACGACGACCCATGTTGCCAGCTCGAATTTTGATTAGATTTTTTTTAACGGCAATTGTTTTGAAAGTTAAGATTGTTTTACATCAAATAAAATTTTATTTTATTTTTAACTAGTTTTTGCCGAATATAACTCACTTTTTCGAAAAAATAATATTTATCAAGTTATAACCATTTAAACAATTGAAAATGAGCAGCAATAAAGAAATTCGATTTTGGAGTTATTGACAGTAAAAACATAATTATTGAACAATGACGCAGGGAGGCTCAGTTGCTTTAAAGTCGCAACAATTCGCCAAACATCCGTCCCAACAAACCAACCTATTTGCCCGCTCCTTTGATGCAAAAACCGACAAGGTCTGAATCACCGCGGAATCATTTGCCAAGCCCTTAAAACGACGTGCATTCCATCCACGTCCACGTCCGCGCTATGTAGGGCTATGTGGCGCACTATTCGTCGCGGCGAATTGTTACAAATCTGGACGCAGCATAATAATGACGATGTTTCGAACTTCTCGAATTTAAAGTCACCAAATACTAGCGTGTACTTAAAATGCCATTAATAAAAATCGGAAGTTATTGTAGTTAGTTCTGGCAAGTGAGGCCTGTGGCCCTCGGGCAGAATTGATAACTTTGATTTTACATATTAAAATTTGATGGCAGTTTAAACCTGGTTTTATACGGAAAGTATTTTTTAAATTGATTGTAACAAGTTCCAAGATGACAACCTAACAACTGTAAATTATACCATTTTATAGGTTATAATCTACACCTATTAAGTTGGCATCCTGAAAATGGTTGCATACATTGGGGTAAAAACCATATATTTTTTGTACTATTCAAGATATTCGCCAAAATAAGTGGCGAATGTTTTGTTTTAAATAATAATTCCTGTTAAAAATTAAGGGACACCAAAACAATTCGGTTAAACGAAATGTTGTGTGAATAATTAAAATAAAGACAATGAAAATTATACTACTATCATTTCAGTTAAACATAGTTTTATCGTTAAACAGACTAAAGATATCGAAAGCCTAACTAACGTACCTTAGTTATTAAAAAATGTATAGTCTCCTTAAAAAGATTTTTTTCAAATATACCAAAAAGCATTATTAGGATATATCGATTAAAAAATTTAAACGCATTAAATTTAGGCAATCAACCAAATAAAACGGTATTTACCACTGCGTTCAGACGGGGTTAGTTAACCTTGGTGTGGATGTTTTAATCATACAATTTATGTCAAAGTTATTAACAAGTTCTGTCAATTAAAACCAATTATTACAATACACTGTATAGTTTTCGGATGATAATTCAATATTTTTAAATTTGGTTAAAATACTGGACCCACCTTTATGAAAAAATAGGAATATTGAAAATAATGTTTTCTGTTCAAATAAAACGAAATCTTTTGTTATTCAAGTTTTAAGGACGTTTTATGCTTCACGTGACCTTTAGTGTTTGTTGATTGGTAGGACGGAAAGGCCGGTGGCCGAACTCTAGACTCTTGTATCTTAAAACTCCTACTTTTAATGTATTTAAATATTTTTTAATTTATAAAAAAATATTGAATAAACATATAAGATATTTAATCACCGTTGATAATTACTTGCCACTTAATAATTGTAAAAGAAAATATGTCAAAGGCTGAAACATTTTACAGCTTGTATATGTATATGTATATTTTGTTTAGCGTTGTAGCTATTAAACATTACTTTTTAACAACTCTTCGTAGCTTTAAAATTAGAATGGAGTAATATTGAGTGTAAAAAATAGATAAGTCGACCTCGGAAAATAACCTCTTAGTAGTTCACGAACAAAAAGTAAATTGTATGTTGGAATCAAATTAAATATCCGCGTGTCTTTCAAAAAGATAAATGAGCCACACCAAATAAGTACCGAAAAATTCAGTCGAAAAAGTTCTTTAAATAGTAGTTAAATATGTAATAATCTGGTAGATTTGACCATTTATTAACTATAATTGTTACCAAATCTGAAAGTTTTTTAAATATTGACTTTTTTCCGTTAAAATCAACCTAACAGAAAATCAATTTTGTAGTTTTTAAATTTTTTATTACTAAATAATATCTAATTCTAAAAAAATAATCTGTTTTTGTGTTGTCAAAAGGTATTTTCATGAAAGTGTCTGGCTCTTTAACTAATCCCCACCAAATTTCCACTATAAAACATTTTTAATAATAAAATCAGCGCCATACTGCTTTTACTGTACAAGGTTCAAGTTCCTAATTTGTAGGATTGTCTGGCGAAAAAAGTCCAAGTCAAAAAAGGCCTTTAACTTAGATATTAAATAAAATTGCCCTTAAAAAACGCTAAAAATCTTCTCCTTTTCATAAATGATATAACGGAAATGATAAACGTTTTTCTTATAGTAATGTTTCTTTAAAAAATACAGAAATAATATGATTATAAAGCAATCCGTGCGTTTAAAGATATTGCCAATAAAAGTAGTTTTAAATGTAGTAAAAATTGTTATACCGTTTGTCTCTAAAAGGTCTGTACAAAATACTGCTACAAACTCCTTGGGCCAAAATAAAACCATCTGATGTAATTTACCTTAGTCAAAGAGTTAATGGTTTGTGAGATACAGGATGTCAGAGTTTCCATTTTACTTTAGTTATTTTTAAATATTTGTTTTTATAATTTAAAGTTTTGTACGAAATTTACCTTTAGGGGGTTTTTAAAGGTGAGAAACCTAAAACTGCGTACGTTTTCGTTGTAAAATTTAAAGGACGCCACCTGTAATCCTTTGCTAATGTTTAAAATGGCATCACTTTCCTGTGCCTCGGTATATTATGGCTCTAGTAAACAAATATTCTTTCATATTTTTCCACAAAAAAGGTATACTTGGTAAATATCCCTAGGACTAACCGTTTATATTGCATTTCTTTTCGCTTAATCAAGGCCACCTGGCAGTCCACAAGAGGTATGTACAAAATACTACCACAAATTCTTTGGGTAAAAATACATCAATCTTATGCAATTTACTTTAGTCGAAAAATTGATCGTTAAGAAAATACAGGGTTTCATAGTTTTTATTTTATTTTATTTTTTTACTTTGACACCCTGTATCTCGTAAAGGACCAACTTTCTGACTAAGGTAAATTGCGTTAAATCGTTGTATTTTTGGCGTACGGAATTCTTCGTAGCATTTTGTACACACCTTTAGAAACATCCGGGTGGCTTAGATAAAGACGTAAAGAAATACATAAGAAAGTTTTTATGTGTAATAAAAATTTAATATGTTATATCCCAAAAACGGTTGCTCCTATCGATATTTACTAAATATATTCATAAAATATGGTAGAGTAGAAATTCTTCACTAAAGCTATAATAAACAGAGGCACAAAAAGTTATACCATTTTGAACATAAGCAAAGGACTGCATGTGGCTTCTCCATACATTTTACAACAAAAACATTAGGTTTTCGATTCCCCACAATGAAAAAAAACTAATACCTAATTTTATAAAAAAGTTTTTATTACTGAAAACGAAATTTAAAAATAACTTAAATAAAATGGAAATTGACACTTTTCATTCAGAAACGAGTAACTTGTCGACTAAGGTAATTTGGGTTAGATCGTTGTATTTTGGCCCAAGAAATGTGTGGTAAAAATTTTGTACAGACACCTTGTATAATAAACTTCTTCTTTCTAGCAAATAATTTACTTTTTTCAACTAAGACTTAATATTTTTTCGTAAATTAATAATAATAAGTAGGGCTTTATCAGATTTGTATTATTTCAAATTTGGTTTTAAAAATATATTGCATCATATGTTAAGAGAACTTATGTCTTCCGATATAATTTTACTCTACTAAGACTGTTTTAAGTACTTATCTTACTCTATGAATTTATCTTTTATTTCTTGTGTTTAACAATTGAAGACGTCAGTCGATAAAGGCGTTATGTAACATTTTGTTAATTTCTGATATTATACTGCAATAAGTTGATATTTGTCCATTTTAACTCAAAAGATGTAAATCCGTGAAAAAATATAGAAATCAAAAATCTACGTACAATTATGGTAAAATCTAAATTACTCAAAACAAATAACACTGTTTCATAACACCCTTATCCACTGACGATGACGTTTTCAATTAAGATATGATGAAAGTGATGATAAAATGTGTGCTTTTAAGGTATCTTCATCAGACTAAAAGGTCAAAAACTAATAAAATGCATAAACGAATTAAATTATACTTCTACTTACATTTACAACTTAATTCTCCTTCTCCATTTTACTACACATGGAACAGCTTATACATATTTAGTTTCATTATTAATAAAAAGAAATTTTCTGATATCGCAAGAAGAAAGCAGTCTTCTTTGACAAAGCGGTTCGAAAAGGTATTAATTTTGGCACGGGTCGTCGAATAAAACCATTAAAACAGAGTGGTGCGTTACATCCACGTTATTTAGCTCCCGATACAGGTGTAAACGACACTCAGTACTTTTTACCTACACATATTACGATTATTTTTAATTTAAGTGTTTAAAAGCACACATGTAAAAATTGCCTAACATATTACCATTGACATGTATGCATATTATCAAATTGAAATCTACCATTAAAAATAAAAAGTGAGTTTAGAACTTTAAGGCCTAAAAATTTAAACAACGCATGTATAAACAAAAAAATGTATAATATATATTTTTTTAATTTAAACTTACATCTTGTTTTATGACAATAAAATTATTTAAAATATAATTTTTAAAATTTTAAAAAGAAAATTAATTCTTACAATAAAAATTGCTGTTAAAAAACTTATTAAGATATACAGCGATGTATGTAGTTTAGTCGTATATTACAAGTTAAGTCATTTTCTTTTTGAAAAAAGTTTTTAATGATATTTCCGAAAATGTAGTAGTATTTTACCAAAATACAATGAGTCCCAGGAAAGGTGTAACAAGAAAAAAATGGACCAAACATTTTTAAATTCAAAACGACATTTTTAAAAAATTGGTCGCATGGTCCAAAAGTTAGTAAATACAAAATTTTACTCGGATTGGTAATATACAGGGCGAGTTTAAACTATAAATATAAAAATGCCTACAAGTAAAGTACTTTTATTCATAAAAAATAGAACAAAATTGTTTAAGTAAATTTTATAAATAATTTAATTTTATGTCAAAATTTAAAATTAATGCGTTAAGTTAAAAAATATGTTTTTGTCATTTTTTACATAACGCATTAAAACTTAAAAAATGACCATGAGGGAGCAAAATTTAAAAAGAATATTTAATCAGTTTAGGGATTCTTTTTATTTGCTTTCTTAAGCCAAGTATTTTAAACATTGTTAATGCGTTTAAAAAAAAAATATATATGATTTCTTTTTTAACTTTAATATTAAAAATAAAATTTATTTCTTTACAACATTTATATACACAATTTGGGCCTAGTTTTAAAAATAGAGGTACTTTACTCCTGGTTATTTTTTTATATTTTTATTTATAATTGGTATATTACCAATCGGAGTAAAATTTTATATTAATTTTGGATGATGCAATCAATTTTCCTAAAATACTGTTTTAAAATTCAAAAATTGTTGGTTCATTTTTCCTCTTGGAATACCTCTCCTGGGATACACTGTAAGTATATGAAAATTAAAATAAAAGGAATAAAAGCATGAAAATGTAAATTCCTTGCAAAAAAATATATTTTTTTTCTTATCAAAATTTACTACAGTTTTCTTTTCTATATTTTCTCAAATCTAGTTTAAATGCCTGACTACCAATTTACGTGAACTATTACTGTTGCTTTACATTACACAAAAAATAATATTTACATTTTTTAGCTTATAATAAAGCTTATTGTAAAGTTGATCTTTATTTTTAACCAAATATTGTTTTTTGAACATTAAGTTATCAAAGAAAAGAGATCATATATTGACCACCTACACAGCACGGCTGGAATAATATAACAAAAATACAGATACTTCAATAGGATCAGTTTTTTTCATAAAAAAGTGCAGTAATAAAATATCTTACTTAAGGTTCTTATTCTGGTAAGCATATACAGGGTGTCCGAGAATATGTGGGGGAATCTCTAGGATCCTATCTATTTTTCCTAAAGCCCTTCTTACAGAGATGTGTGTCCTTAAAGGACCCCACTGAAATTTGTTTTTTTAATAGCTTTTATATTACTTAATATAATTAAATATATTTTTTAATATGATAAATATTAATTGGGACCCCTTAAAATGGTGTCCTTGTTAAACATTTCTATTCTTAGTTCGCCACGGGCGGACAATCCCTAACAAAATAGTGCTTATTATTTTTATACCCTGTATAACAAAGAAATTAAAATAGTATTTCTGTGTAACTGAAACCCTAAGCTAAAAAAAATACTCCTATTTGATGTCGATAAATTTAACCGTTTTCGACGTAAACAAGTTTTTGTTTAGCGGAGAATTTTAAAAACATTAGGTTACTCTGTTGCATTTGGCACCAAAAAAACTTATCAGAAAAGATTTTTTTCTTACGACAATAAAAAATAATGTTGCAGAATGGTGGAGAATTCAAGAATATTCAATAATAAGAGGTTGATTAGAGGGAGCTTACGTCGAACCGACAAAAAAACGCTTAATATATCGTAATCATACAGGAGTACCTTAACAGTAACTTAAGGTTCAAGCTATCCAAAAATACTTTTTTCATTTGTTTATTATACAGGGTGTAAAAATAATTAGCACTTTTGTGATAGGATTGGTCCACCCTGGCGAACAAAAGAAGGCAAATATGTTACAAGGACACCATTTCAAGAAGTGATAACTACACTTTTATCATATTAAAAACTTATTACATTATACCAAGTGCTATAAAAGTTTTTTTAAGAAAAACAATTTTCAGCGGCGTCCTTTAAGGGCACCTATCTCTGTAACGAGGAGCATTAGGAAAACTTTTATTGGCACTTGTCACATTATTTTCATGTGTTGTGAATCTTAGGGATTGCTTACATATTCTTAGACACGTAGGATGTTGTTCTATGAAAATGAAGTTAGTATGTTTGAATTGGTAAATTATTTTTATAAAATATTGTTTAAAAATGATTAATTTCTAATGTACGACGTCATACAGTGTGTCCCAGGATAGGTGTTACAAGAGGACAAATGGACCAAAAGTTTTGGAATTTTTAAACGTCCTTTTGGGAAAATTGGTCGCATGATCCAAAACTAATAAATACAAAAGTTTACTCCGATTGATAATATACAGGGCGAGTTATAACTAAAAATATAAAAAATTACCAAGATTAAAGTACCTTGTTTTTAAAAATAGGACAAAATTGGATAAGTAAATGTTGTAGAGAATTAAATTTTATATCAAAATTTAAAGTTAAACAGATTCAATTCAAAAAATATTTTTGTCAATTTTTTACATTATGCATTAACAGTTTTTGAAATACTTGGCTCAGGGCAGCAAATTTTAAAAATATATTTAAAATTAATATATTTTCTTTTAAATTTTGCTTGCTCTTGCCCCATTAAGTACTTACGTTGTAACGCGCAATGTAAAAAATTGACAATTACATTTTTTTTTATTTCTCATGCTTTAACTTTAAATTTTGACATAAAATTTAATTCTCTACAACATTTACTTATACAATTTTGTTATATTTAAAAAATAAAAGTATTGGAATCCTGGACATTTTTATATTATTAGTTATAACTTGCCCTGTATAATAGAAAGAAGTAAAATTTTGTATTTATTAGTTTTGGACCATGCGACCAAAAATTCGTTTTAAAATTCAGAAATTTTTGGTCCATTTGTCTCCTTGTAACACCTATCCTGGGATATATGCTGTTTTGTAATGTATAGTCTATATAGTCCAATTTTTAATTTATTAATTTAGCGAATTCTTCAGTATGTGATATTTTAAATATGTAGCACATTTTTAGGTAGTCATATTTTTATTTTTTAATTAATTTAAAAAAAATTTAAACAATTTTTGTAATTTTATGTTTTAAATCGGACAATATTAGTATTGTGATTGTCACATCCTGTATAAGATGAAATGCTGGCTTTTTTATTTAACCTATTTATTTTTAGCAAATATTTTATACAGAATTTGACAAAATAAGTTTAGAAGTATTGGTATATACAGGGTGAATGAAAAATCTGCTAAATAGGATTCTAACATTTATTATTTCATTTTTAAACAATTTTATTGTACTGATACAGATTTTTGTTATTATACTAAGAAAAATCTACCAGATAAAATTTTAAATATTTTAAATTTTGCTTAATAAAATACGTTTTAATATTATTGAAATTATTTATAATGAACGATTTTGTTTACTTGTCTACAATTAATTAAAATTGTTTAAAGAACAATCTGAAAAACAGAAATTATATTCTATGCTTTCCATATTAAGCTTATGAATTTTTTTGTCTAGTTAATTAAAAATGCAAAATTAAAAATCTACAAAGATTCTACAATGAGAAGATCCCACGTACCTTATGGTTGTTTTCTACTTTAGCTCCTTTATAATTTTGAATTAACTAAATTATAGTCCAGTCACAATAATCACCCTGTACATAAACAGTTTAACAACTTTAATATTTCAAAAATTGTAAAATATTAAATTGATCTAATTTTAGTTTTAAGATTTTTTTGTAGTGTAGTTAGATAGTAGTGCTCAATTTTAGTGCTCAAAAGTAATCTTTGTAGCAATACTCAAGTCTTGTATTAAATTATGTTTAAATGTGGTAAATAGGAAAGTGAAGGTACTTATATAAAATCAGAGAGTGTATTGTAGGTTTTCTAATTTAGTAAGCATTAACATGGGCGCCGGCATCAGGGCGAAAAGGATTGGACTTAAAAAGGAAAATATATACGAAAAATTAGTTTATTGTTGTTGTTCAAATTTCTTCATTACCTTGTCAATATTTGAAATTGCCACATATACGGACTGTTCCCGGATGGAGTAAACAAGAGGACAAATGGTGGTCCATTTGTCCTCTTCATTGTCCACTTTCATTTTTACAAAAAAAAATTCTTTATAAAAAATTTATGCTTGTAAAAAAATTGGATTCATGAAGAGAAAATGTTGATTTTGTGATTTTTAAAATATTTTTTTGATAACTTCAAAATTAGTTTCATAAATCTTTTTTATACCCCTGTAACTTTAATAAGGTTATTTAAAATGGTATTCTAAATAAATTTTTGTAATGATATTTTGCCTAAAAATGAAAAATAAAGGTAGTTTACTCCTGTTAAAAAATTATGTTTTTTAAGTTTTTGCGAACCCTGTATACAAAATCAACATTTTCTCTTAGTGAATCCCATTTTTTTACAAGCAAAAATTTTTATGATGAATGACTTTTTTCAAAAAATAAAATTTTTGGTCGATTTGTCCTCTTGTTAACACATTCCGTGGACAGTCTGTATGTATAATTAATTATAATTTAAATTTTATTTCATAACAGTAATCCTGGCGGCGCCCATGAGCATAGATCTAATGGTTTTTAGAATTGACATATCTATTTTCCTTTTTTCAAATTTTTAACATAAAAAAAGGAATTAAAAACATTTACAGTACAATAAAAAAATCAAAAACAACATATATATGTAAAAGAGTCATATCGTAAATATATGTACATTATATAAAAAGTACCTTTATGTGGTAGAAGAAAAAGAAATTTTATCATAAATATTATATTTTGATTGTAGTTTTAGCCACTGAAATCTGTAAATTTTAATACCCAAATTTATCTTTTTATTTCAATAAAAAGATTTAAAATAATAAATGACTTTGATTTATGCACCTTTTAACTTTTAAAAGTAAGGCCACGCGTTAAACTGTAATAAAAAAAGATATATCTTTAAACTTTAGCTAAATGTTTTTTGTTTTTTTTTAACAAATATTTTTATATTTTTAAAAAAATAAACTTTTTTATTCATAATTAAACTAAAAGCTGCAAGAATTTACAGTTTATATACTTATACGTAATAAAATAAAGCATTTAATTTAATCAAACGCCACTATCAACTTTATCGTAGCCTGTCATTAAAAATGGATGCATACTTAGCTGCAAACGGAAATTTCTCCGAACGTTTGGGGTAAAATCGTAATTTATAATGGCGAAATGGTGAATGATGATGGTTTTTCGGTTCAAAACGTCGCACAAAAGTAAAGTGTGATATATCGTTGGTTTTGGAATTAAATTACGAGTTTACTAAGTTTAAAACCAAATAATCCGCCCATTCAAAAAACAAAATTGATGCTGGTGGCTCAAAGACGAAACGTCTGATCTTAAATTTAGTGACATCATTTTATAGAACAGAAAAAGTGGCGTTGGTAATGTGTTGTTAGTTTTAAAATATCTCTTCAAATTAACCGAGAAAACAATAAAAACTGTTTCGCAAAATTTTGGGTTTTGCCGGATAATTCCGGAACGGCTGCAAATTTTTAAATTTTTAAAACAAAATATTGTTAGGGATAAAAATACGCAACTTTGTCCCAATTTAACCAACCCTGTATCTCTTACCGTTTTCGAGATCCTAATGGTGTTCCTTGAATTTGTAACAGCCTGTATAGGTGTGTGTTATCATTACTTACTATATCAAAATAAATCACTATCATACTTAAAGAGATGCCACTTTTTAACACACAAAAATCGCTTAAAGTAAATCTAAAAATTGCATAGCATTACTGTGTGAGATGTGTGTAAAGGTCAACTGTATTTTTATGTTGAGCTTCGTCTGTGATCACTTACAGTTAAACGGCTGTGCTTGGCGTTATTTGGAAAGTCTGTAGCCTGTGATTACTCCATTTTTATTTAATCTCTTAACATTAATTGAGGGCCTAGTTTCAAAGTGTCCGACCTCCATTTAGACTTTTTAATACAAAGAGTGAAAAAAATCCCAAAACCTACATTTCTATGCAATGAATTTAAATAAATCACTTTTTAGGCCATAGCTACATCCATGACAGGGTGTTCAAACTTAAGAAAGAATAAATTACATTCAATGTACAGATTCTTTGTTCATTTTTTGTTAAATATAACATAAAAATCTATTTTGGAGAAGGTACACTTTGAAACTAGGCCCCTCAATTGTAAATTGGATTTAACGAATGGCTATAAATAAAACATGTTTTTGTATAAGATATGAATTTACTTATGCTTGTATACAAGTCATACATCAAGGTGATAAATTAAATTAAAGTTCTGGACATCATTAGCTTAAATAATAAAACCTCATATTTACACCATTCAAACTGTACAAAAGTATATTACAAAAACATACAAAAATACTTTTAGTCGGGGTAAACCAACAGCTAGCAAAGTTTTCCTTGTATTTCAATTTTAAAAAGCTTTAGGGTAAAAAAATAAATAAAATAACCCAAACTTAAATAGCAAAGCAAATTTAAAATATAAGGAATGTATATGTACCATTGTTTATTTGCCTTTTTTAAATATTGAACATTATTTGCAGGGGTGGTCCTAGGATTTTCTAATATTTTATCTAAAAAATGGGACAAGGACCCAGACAAATACATACCTGATGCTATTGTTGTAATTTGACTATAAAGTTTGATAAAATTCACGAAAAAAATCAAATAGAGGACTCTTACAAGGCTTTTAAACAAGAAAATCATTTATTTTCTCAAATTCCATATTAAAAGTTTATTTAACCAAAGTATTATTCTTGATTCAGTAGCATCTAGCATACATTTGGTGTGGGCTCCATGTACTACTTTTTGGATAAAATAATTTAAAAATCTAGGACCGCAGTATGAAAAATAATTATAATTAACTAATTTTTAATTTAACTCCAATTAAAACTACTAAGTAAAGGACAAATGCCTAAATTGCAACCCTATTCACAATTTTCTTTTTACCTTTGTGATTTGAGCTTTAAAAAATAATATATTTAGTGTGTCCACCAAAGTTGTCTACATATGGGAAACTTTTTTATTACTAATTTTACAATATAAATAACTTAGGTTCTTTTCTTTTAAATAAACAAACTTGCATAATTGAAAGTTACTTTTAATCCTAAACATCTTTTCTTTATAAAAATTTTCGATATTGTCAAAAATAAAGGTACCTATTTCCAAAGTTCATATTTCTTAAGAAACCTTGTATACAACTGATAAAAAATAATATTTGACGGGTGTCGTTTTAGGTTTTAAACCATGCAGAACTCCTTATAATTTTTTTCTTAATATTAATAATAAAAAGTTTTCCCATTCCGACATGCAGACAACTTGGGCGGACACACTAAATAAAACCACTGTCTCCTGTTAACATTTTAATCAAAATATGGAAAAAGGACTTGGATATTAAATTGTTAATTTAAATAAATTTATTCTATGAAAAATAGGGAAACTGTGCTTTATTATATTAATGTGGTGAAATTAGTTCACACACGAAAATATTTTTTAAAAATGAAACTCGGACAGTGTCAGTTTAATAAAAGTTTAAGTAAGTTTTCCATTTCTTTCTGCTATGTAAACACTCAAAATATTCTTAACTGCTTATGTGAAACTTTTATTGATTCTTAAGACAGAGAATAATAAAAAGAGAGAATTTTTAAGAATTTTTTTAAACACCACTGTAATTACCAACTGTAGATGTAATTTATAGGAAATTTAAAATATTAAAAACATCGCTTTAAAAAAGTATTTTTGTTAATAATATATTTGTCAATACACGTCGTACCACTTCAAAACGTTTAATGCGGCATTTTACCCAATGCATAGAAAGGAGGACGAAAGCCCCAACAAAGCGAGCCCGATTAGTTATCCTATGCGGGATGCTAACATGCAGGCATTCTTTGTCTAATCTCTACCTGCTAATGTTCAACAACCTGAAAGTCAATTCAAACGTATCGAGCTGGCACAACGTGTATATGTGCTAGTGTTAGGCTTTTAATGAAAACTATGAGACTAGAAAACTAAAGATACGCCTAAATTATTATTTGGTTTCAGCTTTTAGGAAATTATTAAATGAAAATTTTGGCACATTAAAGAACAAAATTAAAAATTGTTAATCTTTATACTCTTAAATGCACTTTCCTAGTTCTAAATTTGCACCATGTACATAAAGAATAATAAACTAATAACTAGAAAATAATAAAATAAATGTATGTAATTGGAATTAACATATTCTAAATACTTTTCTCTAGCTACAAACTTACAATTTAAGTAAAATGGAAAACATAATCATTAAAATATGATGAATACTAGAAAAATTAGCGACTTTTGGTCACTTACTACATTAGTTTTTGGAAAGATTTGTATGCCTGACTTCAGGAAAGCATATACAATGTGATTCATATGTCATTTTATAAAAATAAAGTTCTGAACATCTTAACAGGACGTTAAAGTTTTAAAAAATCCATATTTAATATACTACCCAAAAAATATCGCATAATGCTCGATTTTTTCCATAGGCTTCGATACAAAAACGTGTTAAAATAAATGGCCAAATTTCTTTTGATAATTTAAGTATCAAGACAATTAAAAAAAAATGGTAAGAAACGGTGAAGCTATAACTTTAACGCAACCGTTCTTATTTGCTCTTAAAAAAATGTCTTACAGGATGATTAAAAGTTTTTGAAACACATTAATAATTTGTAATCGCCCTGTTTGATGTGCTGTGAAAGGGAGTGTGATTAAAAATTATTAATTTATCTCAAAAACTTTTGTCTTGATAGCCTAATTATTTTTAAAAATGTGACCATTTAAATTAAAACATTTTTTTATTGAAACTTATAAAAAAAATCGAGCTTATAAGATAATTTTTGCGAGGAATGTATTTTAAATATTCACAAACCAATTAGGTACAGTTATTTGACGTAATAAGGCGTTCTTTAAGCTCTAACCAGATTGATATTATTGGGTCCAGGGGCGTCTTAATGAGTACCAATATTATTGAGAAAAAAATATGCCACTAACTATTTTTATAGTTTTAATATTGTGTTTTAGATTATGCAACTGAAAATACATTTTTGTCCCTTTTGTTTCATATCTAGCTTTGTTAAAAAAGTAAATGATCCAAATTACCACCTTTGAATAAAATACATGAAATTAATTTAAATATATTGTTTATTTTTAATTAATGGTTTATATCTTATGTTGTTTATGAATACTTTTTTAAATAACACTGGTCAACAAAAAAAATGGGTTTCTGTTGTCATGCTAAAATTCTGATTCTAGACATTAAAAAACATTTAATTTTTTTATTTTTAGTTCTTAAAGTTTGCCTTTGTCTGATTCACGTTGATAAGTATATTTAATATAATGGAGTTCATACAAACGTAAAAGAAATAAAATTAAAAAGAAAAATAAATATGTTATGTTATTGCTTTTCCAAAAATTAAAATTATTTTTTTAAATTATAATTTATTTTGCAACAAATTTAACCTCTTCATTTCCTCCGATGCAACGTTTTCGCGTAAAAATAAAATAAAAATAGGGCACCACAATACTTGTTCAAAATAATTTCGTTATACCACAGATGCCTGAAAACGGTTTTTATTTTTTTACGCGAAAATGGTGCATTGGAGAAAAAAGTCAGGAGGTCAAATTTCTTGGAAAATAAATAAAGATTTCAAAAATAACTTTTATTTAAAAAAAACAGTGCCGTACTATACATTTTTTAAAAAATCTCTAAAATACATCCCGTTCGGACGTCACTAGTAGAAATAATTAAAAATCTTTTACATTAAAAAATGCCTATTGGCGCTTAGTAGGTGCATGTCAAATTTTATGAAAATACCTCAAACAGTTTGGAAGTTATGATAAGAAAACCATTTTCGTTCTAAAATTTTAACACCCTATAGCAATGATGAATCATTGGCATGCGTGCCCAAATTAAAAATTTAGGCATGCCAGCATGTTGTAATTTTTTTTCTTCCTTAAATATAAGTGAAAGTGAAAGGAAAATGGGTAAATTTTACATTTTTGTACAAAAATGGCTCGTTCATACAAAAAGAATCATTATCACTGCCCTATAGCTTAAAAGTTAAGAGGTTAAGACATATGTTTATATGAACTTTTCTTTCTAAAATATGCCAGGGAATTATATCCTGTATTTTTAGCCATCAATTAAATTACACCGTATAAAAATCATTGATTTTCGCCAAAAACTTGAAAAATTGCTCTAATTTTTACAAAAGCAAACTTTAATAAAAAAAAATACATATATATTCCTTAGTTTTGGTGTAGGAGAAACTAAAATTTAATAATGTAGAAGTTAGACCCAGAAATTGTGTTGACCAGTGTAATCAAAAGTCTCCTCTCTAGAAACTAAAATTTCAACCAAATCTGTCTTAGAATCTCTAAATTATTTAAAGCTTAAAGCCCTGTCTATCTTTCCATTTATTCAAGTATAAAAATTCTTTCCAGTACTCCGCAGACTTTTATTTTCTTTTATTTGTATTGTTTTACAAGGAACAAAAAGCCTGGATAGTTGAGTTAGGTATTGTTTTTTCATTTTTACCAACCTATCTCTATAAAATTAATGTATCACTTTGCTAGCTGCCTGTCTCCATCTCCCCTCCTTCTAGCTATGTGGGAGGTCGAGGTGGCCTTGCCCAAGTATAAACGTACCCATCTTGGCAAGCCGTTATAAGACAATCTGGTCGAAAAATCAGAGACGTCAAACGCTCATGAGCAATTTTCTTACAGACTAAAGGCTCAAGCATTGGACATTCATCTAACCTAGGGCATGCGGCAGTTCCAACTAATTGTAATGGATCAGACCGCCGTTTTGCACGAGGTCTAAAAAACAGGAACAAAATTTTAAATGTTAGAATTAAAATACCTGAAAAGATGATAAAACACCTTTTTATCTTATTGCATATTATATTCACATAAATATACAGTGAGTCTACATGAGTTGGTGTAATATAGGAACCTTTTTTATTTTTAATTTTATGAAAAAAGTTATTCTCTATAAAAAGTTCTGCATGGTCCAAAACCTAAAAGACACACAACATCATATATCAAATTGTATCAGTCAGTCACGAGGTTTGGCCAAAAATATAATTTTTTCTCAAGAATAAAGTAGATGTATTTTTGCTAATTGTTATAAAAATAGATATTTAGAATTAAAAATTAATTTTAACCCTTAAACCCCCCGAGCGGGGTCGCTTAAGGACCCCAAGCCCATTAATCCGGACTCTAAGTCTTTTATTTGAATATATTGGCAACATTGCCGCTTGGTATGTGTTTGTGTTGGCGTTTGAACGCATTATTTAGTACGCGGCCACCATTCGAAGCGAGTGTATCGAGCTTACACGTGATTTAGGTGAGTGGGGTCCCGCCGGTACCCCGCACGGGCATTTACGGCGCCATATTTTTAAAATAATACTTTTACATTTTTATTTTTCAGAGCTTCAAAACATGGGTGATTTTTATAGGAAGCGATCCCTTACACAACGTGAGCTAGAGAAAATCGCCGAGAATTTGGATCTTGAGTCTGAAGTTGACTATGAGAGTGATACTTCTGAAAAAGACGTTTTTGGTACAGAAAATGTCTCGGAGACCGAGGATAATTTGGAAATTGGTAGTGAAGAGGATTCTGGTGAAGAATTTACAGAACAAGAAAATACTAATGAACAGGTTAGTGGCCCATTTTACACTGCAAAGTCTGGCATAATTTGGTATAAGCAACCTTTTCCCCGAACTCGCCGAATGCAAAGAAATATTCTAAATACTAAGCCTGGAATTACACAATACAGTGCTGATGCTAACACATTTATAGAAACTTTCAATTTATTTTTATCGCCGGAAATAAAAGATCTCATTTGTCTACACACAAATCAGGAAGCTTCTAGATGTTATGATACTTGGAACGCTAAGAATCCGAATAAACAGAAACAATGGATACCACTTGAACGTGACGAGCTAGACTGTTTTTTGGGGGTTCTAATAAAAGCAGGCGCGCTACGCTGTAGGAAAGAATCTACTAAGGAAATGTGGACCACGAATACCAGTATTCGTCGAGCCTTTTTACTGCTTCATTATCAAGAAATAGATTTGAAGAAATCTCAACATTTTTACGATTTGACGATAAAACGACAAGAGCAGAAAGAAAGCAGAACGACAAATTAGCTGCCATAAGAGAAGTATGGGATCTTTTCGTGACCAATTGTAAAAAGGGTTTGAGCCATATGGCCATATTACTATTGACGAGCAGTTGGTTTGTTTTCATGGGAAGTGCCCTTTCAGACAGTATAGAAAGTCAAAACCTGGTCGATATGGCATCAAAATATGGGCAGCTGCTGACGTACAAACTTCTTATCTTTGCAATCTTCAGGTCTACACCGGAAAGCTTCCTGGAAATTTACCAGAAAAAAACCAAGGATACAGGGTAGTATCTGACCTGGTACAACCATATCATGGTACTGGGAGAGGGATAACTACTGACAATTTCTTTACAAGCGTCCCTTTAGCTAACTATTTATTATCCAAAAATCTAACTTTATTAGGAACTGTTCGTAAAAATAAGCGCGATACTCCTGAAATCCTAAATAACACTTCTAGGCCAATCCACTCCTCTATGTTTGCGTTTACAAAGGATCTGACAATGGTTTCTTATATTCCGAAAGAGGGAAGAACGGTTCACGTTCTATCCAGCCAACATGATGAAGACAAGGTCTCTGAAGAGGATGACAACAAACCAATCATGATATTGGATTATAACCAAACTAAAGGAGGGGTTGATAATGCTGATAAGGAGGTAAGGAAATTTTCATGTGGTAGAAGGACAGCTCGATGGCCGTATAGGTTATTTTTTAATATTATAGACATATGTACTTTGAATGCTTATGTCATTTATATGGAGAAACATCCCGATTGGAAAAAAATAACTCTTCCCGGCGACGTCTTTTCTTACTGCAACTAAGTGATGACTTGGCTCGATCTCATATGGAAACAAGGGCACAATATAGGAACCATAAGGAGCACACAAAGGCGGCTCTACGAGACTGTGGAATAGCAGTATATAGCGCTGAAAAAGCTGCCGATGAACCAGCGAACCAAAACAAAAAAAGAGCAAGATGTTTTCAGTGTCCCAGAAGATGTGATAAAAAGTGAACACTAGATGCGATCATTGTAAACAATTTGTATGTCAAAATCATAGAATAACCAAACAAAATAATGTATGTACTAAATGCGCATCGGCTTAAATCATTTTTCAAATTCTAATGGGCATAATGAATTATTCCTAATTTGTGTTAACTTTTTTTCCTTCTTCAAGTATTTTGTTTGTTATTTAGAATGTATTTTTATTTTCTATTTTAGAATATTCAATAAAGTTTGATCAAACATATAAAGTACGTATAGTTTTATTTTTCCCTAGATCTAATTAACTTAAAAACTAAATTTAAACAATCTAAAATCATATGTTTAGCTGGGGTCTCTAAAGGACCCCGCATGGGTGTTTACGTGGATTTTTATAGCATGGGAATTTAAGGGTTAAATATGCAGTTTTGTTTATATACATTTTTTTCTGCAATACTTAATGGTGAACATTTAGGTTTGTACATTAGTGCAATACATTTGATAATTTTAATTTTCATAGAACAGTTTTAAATAATTTTTTTAAATCACTGTTATAAAAAAAAAGAACAATGTACAATGCACTAATTTACAAAACTAAATTTTTACCATTATCACAGATTCTTTTTTTAAATAAACAAAATTACATATTTTAAAATAATTTTTAATTCTTAACTTCTGTTCTTTATAAAAATTTTGTACATTAGCAAAGATAAAGTGTGTAACAAAATGATGGGTAAGGGGTTTCGGAAGAAGAAGCACTTTTTCTCTATGTCACTTTATTTATTTTGAGCCCTTAATGAGGAGAAAGATGGCACAAACTAAAAGAAATTAAAATCACCTACTTAATAAAACTAATACCGGATTAAATATTGACAAAAAATATTGCCGAGTAAGTTAATAAAAGTTACTTACCTAAAATAGGTATAGTGACCAACGACGTATTATTTTACGTGAATCACCCGCACCACTTGCTTCAGACCTCGAAAACTTTTCAAGTTAAGCATGTTTTGCTACCGGGATAAAAAAGGTTGTACGGTATGGCACGCACTATTAAATTGTTATACCGTTTGTCACAAGGAACTTCACTCTTAAACAAAAATTATATTTTTGGCCAAACCTCCTAGATGACTGATGAAACAACTTTTTCGAAAATTTAATAAAATAGAAGGTTTCCATATGACACCAACTTACATACATACTGAATACAGACGACAAATGGACCAAAAATTTAATTTTTCGAAAAAAGTCATTCTTCATAAAAATTTTGGCTTGTAAAAAATGGGATTCACGAAGAGAAAAGGTTGATTTTGTATACAGGGTTCGCAAAAACTTAAAAACATGATTTTTATCCAAGAGTAAACTAACTTTATTTTCCATTTTTAAGAAAAGTGTCATTTGGAAAATTTATTTAAAATCATGTTTGTAATTAATTAAAAAATAATACAAAATTTTATTGAAAAAATTGTCTTGTGTAGGAATTTGGAGAAAGCAGGTATATGGAAAGCAAATTATAAGAATTTTTTAGGCCATTTTATTATAAAACTTTAAAATAATTAATTTTTTATAACTCCAAAATTAGTTTTATGAGATTTTTTGATACCCCTGTAACATTAATAAAATCATTTAAAATGCTATTCTAAATAAATTTTTATAATAACATTTTTCTTAAAAATGAAAAATAAAGGTAGTTTACTCTTGAAGAAAAATCATGTTTTTTAATTTTTATGAACCCTGTATACAAAATCAACATTTTCTCTTTGTGAATCTTGTTTTTTTTTACAAACAAATATTTTTATGAAGAATGACTTTTGATCCATTTGTCCTCTTGTTAACCCTATCCGTGGATAGTCTGTAGATATTTTTTTTTAATTTTATACTATATTTTTTAATTCTGATAAAACTTAATGTTACTCTACTGTAATTGCTAGAACGTTCTTACCTGGGAGGCACTAAATTATCTTCAGGTAATTCCCACAGACAAATCTGCGTATCATGACCAACTGATCCAATCCTGTAGCACGTTTCACCTTCAAGGTACCAATCAAATGACACTGCCGCCACCCACGATCTATGTCCTTGCGCTCTAGCTATCACCCGTTTTTGTTCATTCGAATAAACTGTTACTAAATCGTCTTCACCCCCTACTGCTATTAATCGTCCATCCCCTGACCATGATACACACAATAGTGCCCCAAAATAACTACGCGCACTTCCCAAAAGTTCCATACTATCATACTGAAACACTCTTAATAGTCCATCCTGGGTTACAACAGCTAATTGTGACCCATTAGGGACTAAAGGCCAGATCATTTATTGCAGCTCCCGTGCCTAGGTACCATCTAAACAATGGATTTCGGGTTGATTTTGTCTTGCAGGTATTAACTGTAAAGTTTTCACCTGCTTTAAAAGGCTGATAATGCGGAGCTGTACTACCGCAGGGAAGTTCTTCATTGTAAACATAAAACTGACCTACAAATTATAATAGGCTAAAATACGGCATTAAAAAATATACCCTTATCTGTTAATTGAATGAAATAATATTTTCTAGGCAGATTTTAATGTAGTGAATACAAGTGAACAACCTCTGCCAGCATATGTCTGCTACAATTAATAACACTTAAATAACTAAGTAATAATTAATTTATTTATGATTGTTACCTTTACATGTTAATTGTATGTACCATTGTACCAAACAGTATATTATAAAACCTTGTTGTAGTAAGCACCCATCTCTATGACTGCTACACTTACCTGCAGTCAGGAGAGAACATTATCCGTTTGGTTTATGGAATTAACATGTAAAGGTAACAATCATAAATAAATTAAGTATTAATTAATTAATTTTTATTAATTAATTGTAGCAGACCTATGCTGACAGAGGTTGTTCACTTGCATTCATTACATTAAAATCTGCCTAAAAATATTATTTTATTCAATTAACAGATGAGGGTATAATTTTTAATGCCGGATCTTAGACTATAAACAAGTAATATCAAAGAAAGTAATTTATTTTTAGTACAAGTTAAACATGTTTAAAATAAGGCAATTTAAAAGTATCAGGAGTCGATCTTGCATGTTATCACCCTAGAAATACATTCTGACTTAGTAACCAGTCTTCTATCATCTGCAAAACTTTAACTAAGGTCCATGAAAGAAAGAAACTAAGACCTAAGGTACAACTGGTACCAGTGGCGTATTTACCAAAAGGCTTAGTAGGCTGAAGCCTATGGCGGCGTTTTTAGGGGGCGGCAGACGTGTATTTTGTACGTAGAATAGAAGAGACGAAGAAAGAAATGAAAGTGAGGGCCTTTTTTTTGGTCTTCAAAATTATTTTTTAATGAAAAAAGATAAACATAGGGGCGGCGTAAATAAAATAGCCTACGGGCGGCAAATATGTAAATGCGCCTCTGACTGGTACACATCAGTACTGTTTTGGCACAAGCTTATTAAGTGAGCATCTACTATAGAAGATATATGTTAATTAGAAGAAAACAAAAAATTAAGCATATAATTTATATGGAATTCCAAGTAGAAAGTTTGTTTATCAAATCGTTCTAGATCTGATTAAAGACGTTAGATATATCAAGGAACTATGAACTTACATGCCTTGTTCTAGTTATAACAAATAAAAAGAATTCTGCTATGCACATCTTAGATGTATTCTTTTAAGACAAGATTAGTGAATGATAGGAGGAAGTGAGTGATTCTTTTAAAGTTTATGTAGCTAACTTCATTCTGAATTTAAGTGAACATATGAATTTGCTGTTTGTTTGTTCAATTCGATTTTGGAGAGAAAATATTGACATCTGTTGTTTGTTTTGATTCTGACTTGGTTTTATTATTTTTTTCTTTTTGTGTGTATGTGTGTAAACCATGAAAAATATAAAAAAATAAGAGTTGGATTACTTCCTGTTTTTATGACATTCGCATCTCCCACGTAATATACGTGATAAAACTGAAAATGAGAATTTTTCAGAAAAATATAACTTTATGTTGTGTACCTACTTTGAAATAAGAACAAGAATAAAATAGAATAATCCCTGATGTTTAACCAAAGGTTTTACAAGTGTTAACTATACACAATAATAAATAATAATTTTTTAATACAAAGTTTATTAAACAAGGGGCAAAAATTTAAGGTGTGTTTCTATTTGTTATTTTATAAAAAAAGTTCCTATAAATATATGTTCGGAGTTGCTTCCTTACTGAGATACAGTGCGTTAAAATTTAAGAAAAAAATTAGTTTTTCCTAAATATTTTTATTATGCTTAGGCCGACTTGGATAAAATTTGGTACATTTATTTAAAGTAATCAGGCGCTTATTTAGCCCTAACCAGATTGTTATTATTGGCTCCAGTGGCGTTTCAGTAGGCACCGCAACTTATATTATTGAGAAAAAATAGTACGCCGCTGACTTTTTTGACCTTTTTATATTTTTTTATAATTAGGCAATTAATAATACAACTTTTTAATTTGTTGTATTTTTTTGTATCTAGCTTAGTATTTGTGAAAAAAATTAAGCCACTTTAAGTCATTCTGAAAAGTAGCCCTAAAAAGCATAAAATAAAATGTAAAATTAAAAAATAAAGAATTTTAATCTTATTAAATAGGAAAATGACAATTTTCGATAAAATACACGACTGCTAGTTTATTTTAAGGCAAATAATTGTTTTATTTTAATTTTTGCTTTTTATATCATGTTGTCTATGGGTACTTTTTAGAAGAAATTAAAATAGCATTAATATTTTTTGTTAAAACAAAGGTAGATAGAAAAAAAATCATAAAAATTAAAAAGTTGTTTTATTAATTGCTTAATTATAAAAAAATATAAAACGCTCAAAAAAGTCAGAGGCGTACTTTTTTCTTAATAATATAAGTTGAGGTTCCCACTGAGTCGCTATTAGACCCAATAATAACAATCTGGTTAGGGCTAAATAAGCGCCTTATTACTTTAAATAAATGTACCAAATTTTATTCAAATCGGCCTAAGCATATTTAAAATATTTAGAAAAACTGATTTTTTTCTTAAATTTTACCGCTCTGTATCTAAGTAAGGACGCAACTCAGAACATATGTTAATAAGAACTTTTTTCATAAAATAACATAAGGAATCACAACTTAAATTTTTGCCCTATGTTTAATAAACACCCTGTATTTAAAGAATTTAAATCTTTTTGAGTGCAAGTTCTTGATTCCAGACTGAAGTATTTACTTACTTTAAAATTCCATTTTTTAATTTAGGTTTGAAAATAAACAATGGTTATTGCCCCTGTTATTTATAATCTCTCCCTAAACTCTTTTGGCCCTAACAGAAGTGCATCAAGTGCAAAAATATATATCCATCTACTACCAAAATGCTTTGCCTTGGCACTAAGCTGTAATATCCATTTTAATATGTCTTTGGACTTAAATTGCAAACAATTATAAACATAAAAGGCAATACATATGTCAAGTTTATTTAGAAAGTAAGTATTTTAATATTTATAATACTAAAAGCAGATCAAAAAATATTTATTAACTTACCTGAAGCATGTGCAGCAAGGAATAAGGACCGGCTTCCAGGTACCCATCGTAAACATGTCACTTTGCTTTTATCTATCAACCTTTCTTCATTAAATAACTTACTTAGTTCCTTTTTATAGGATCAATTAATTGTATTTGCCCTGTACTAAAACCTAAAATAACAAAAAACTAATAAAATAAGCATTTCTATCATTTCTACTTTAGATATGTAAATTGGTTGAAATAAAAAGTAGTCTGTAATGACCTGGATTCCAATAGGCGTTTTTTTTAAGTAAACTTATTAAACCCAAACTTGTTTTGTTTTAGAAAATCCAAAGTTACAAGTCAATACAATACCAATAGATCAGCTCTTGCAAAATTATTATACTATTACTTTAGTGAGAAAAACACACGAAGCCATACCATTAAGTTAATTTAGAAAATATCTGGTGAGGAATAAGTACTGTGAATTGAAATAAACAATTTTGAAATCAAAAGTGGTTAAAAAGTAATAACAGTGTAACAGTGAAATTTAAATCGCCTGTGATATAATTTATGCTTGCAGGTATGTTGCCTGGAAAAATTGCCAAAACAATACTAAATTTTTGGTCATAGGCTTCGATGCTCATTTGCTGGTATTACTTGACCAGGTATTAATGAATAGAATATACAGTCTGAAAAATAATGATCTGGCCATAGTTTTATTTTTAGAATAAATATATTTTTTCAAATTATTTTAAATTTTTTACTTTTGTTTAGCATCAAATAGAAAAACAAAATGATGCTTTTAACAATAGAAGTATTTGAAGCATTTAAAACAATATATTCCTGAGATTGGAAAATATGTATTAAACACTTCAATTATTTAGGAATGTTAAAGGAGCATTTTCACAAATTGTTTCAGTAAGTTGAGTCAACTATTAGAAAGTCCCACACAGTTCGTGAGCCAATAACTGCAGGCGAACGTCTAGCTTGTACTCTAACGTAAATAGGTAACAAAAAAGGTGTATGTGGTAAATAAAAGACTAAGACCAGCTATTAACCAAAGTTGCCTAATTTGCTGGATTTATTATTATCCATTATCCAATCCATTTGCCATTCCACAGATAAATGATGATTCTAACATAAAATCACAATATTCAAAACAAAACGCTTTAATATTTTCCGCTACAATGGACGTGTCAGCGGATTTACTGCGCGTATTTTTAATACGTGGGCGGAAAACCGGGACATGGACAGCCGGCTTTATACAGCGTGTCCCAGGATAGGTGTTACAAGAGGACAAAAGGACCAAAATTTTTTGAATTTTAAAACGAATTTTTGGGTAAAGTGGTCGCATGGTCCAATACTAATAAATACAACATTTTACTTCAATTGCTATTATACAGGGCGAGTTATAACTAATAATAAAAAAATGTCCAGGAATTCACTACTTTTATTTTTTTAAAAGAACAAAATTTTATAAGTAACTGTTGTAGAGAATTGAATTTTATGTCAAAATGTGAAGTTAAAGCATGAGACTTAAAAAATGTAATTGTCAATTTTTGACATTACGCCTTTCAACGAAAATAATGGGCAAGAGGAAGCAACATTTAAAAGAAAATATATTTTTTTAAAATATTTTTTAAAAACTCGCTGCCTTAAACAAAGTATTTAAAAAACTGTTAAGCATAATATAAAAATTGACAAAAATATATATTTTTTTACTTTAATTGTTTAACTTTAAATTTTAACATACAATTTCTTTCTCCACAATATTAACTTATACAATTTTGTCTTATTTTTAAAAATAAAGGTACTTTACTCTTGGTCATTTATCATATTTTTAGTTATAACTCGCCCTGTATATTGTCGATCGGAATAAAATTTTGTATTTATTAGTTTTGGATCATACGACCAGTTTTCCCAAAATTCCAAAATTTTTATGAAGAATGACTTTTGATCCATTTGTCCTCTTGTCACACCTATCCTGGGACACACTGTATTAAAGATATAATTTAAACAAAGGAATCGCCATGAGGTTTCCTAAAAAAATAGGTCCAGGCCATATTTAATTTAAAAAAACGTCAAAATTTTTGACACACCTTGTATATTTGCAACCCTTATATTTTTAAATATGTTTGTATGCTAGTTACTAAAATATATATTGTTAAATAATACAGAATGTACCAAAAAATGTTTTTAAGTTTTTAATTTAAAATAATATATAATTCTGTCATGTACAACAAAAAAATGAAAGTTGACATTTTACAGGTTCACTCAAAAATTTTAAAACTGACTTTTTTAATTGGGCATAGCCTTGACCTTTTAGGCAACTCCATGGCAATACCTTTGTTAAAATACTATATTTAATATAAAATGGTTTTTATCTGGTAAACAGATGGGTGAAGGTTGCTTCCTATTCGGATCTTATACTAACATAACAAAGACAATTATAGTTTTTACTACAGACACCAGAGTGGACGCTTACTTGACAAAATGTATCAAACAGCAAATTATACAGTGGCGGCCAACTAATTAGAAACATATAAACGAAAATAATAAAAATCGTAGTATCTCTGTGTAAAGAAAGTTTTTTATTATGATTTTTTATTAGTGTTAGAACCTTTCAAATGATCTTCTGAATGATATTCGAACATCGAGATATTCGAAATGTTTCGAATATTTCTTCCGAATATTCGTATTTCGTCGTGAAATATTTCATGAATGATCAATCATGAATTTATATTTGTAAACACCGAACACAAATACGAAGAAGATACCGAATGAATGATGAATGATATTTATATCTAGGAGTTTAATAAAGACAACCCGCAAAACATACCCCAAACCATTAGTAATTAAACGAACAAAGAATATCAGCTGTAATATTTATGGTTAAATAGCGCCAAAACTCGAAAGCACTCGGAATAAACCGTGAAATAATCAAAAAACCTTAAAAACTGTTCAAGAGCTTCAAAATTTAATAAATAGAACAACAGTATGGTTCAAAATGGAGACTTAAACCAAACTCCAAATAAATCACAATTTGTATTATTTCACCATCAAATTAAAAGATAACTCTTGCCAGTAATAATTGACAACCAACCTATTTTACCAAAGCAGTCTGCAAAATACCTGGGAATGACACCGACTATAAACTTAATTTCAACGAAATTACGAAAACCATCAAGAAAAGACTATATTAAGAGCTAAGCACTTTAGAAGTCTAACTTACAAGGATCATGGCATAAATGTAAACGCTGCATCCACCATATATAATCAATCTGTAGACCACTTTTGAATATGGACACCCAGTCATGCTTAAACCTCCATAATAATGCCAGGAAAACTCTAGAAGTAGCCGAAACAACATCCCAGAGCCATTACAAGAATGAGACACCCCATAAATATATTGCTAACTCACCAAATATACTTCTCTACGAAACAACAAAAATTCAGCCAATATTGCAACGTTTAAAACATCTCACAACAAATTTCATATCAAAACAATTCAACTTAGATACTATTCAAGATTTTTGCCTAAAACGAACTGAAGAAGAAAAAAAGACAACAAACACATAAATATCCTTTAAGAACAATATATGAAGAACTAGAACACTTAATTTGATAAACAAAATCGATGCCCAATATGACTTTTTTTTTTTTTTAATTATATAAATTGTTTAAATTCACTTTTGATTTCAATGCATTTATAATAATAACAAATTGTTAATAACATTAGGCTGAAGGACCTCGGTCAATAGCCATTTGATGTAATGTAATTTTTGCTTATGTCAATAAATAACTTTTAAGTAGGTAAACAAACATCTTTTGCAATGAAATATGAAATGTTTTGAAAGATGTTTCAAAAGATCTTTCTCAATGAAATATAAAATGTTTCGAAAGATCTTTCAAATATTAAAATCTTCCGAATACGAATATTCGAATATCGAAATTTTTCGAATATGCACACCACTATTTTTTACCCATATGTAATGTCTAACAGTTAAGTATAAAATTACAAATAAATTATAAAATTCTTGTTAACATTATGCTTAAAAAAAAAGAAATAATTCATATTTGTAATGTGGAAATGGGCACCTAATTAGAAACGAAAATAATAAACTCTATTTTATTAATTAATAAAAATAAATAAAAGCACTCTTAGTCTTAATTTAATCCAGGAACCTAGTACTTGGTAGCAAACCCTTTGCTAGCGATTACAGAGAGAGAGAAAGAGAAAGAGAGACTATTAGATGTTGGCATTGCTCCAAAGTTATAGATTTCCACGCAGTCTTGTGCTTCCTTCTCAAGTTCTTTTAAATTTTTTGTTTTTGTTTTTTAGTAGCGTCTTTAGATCACCCCAAAGGTTTTCTATGGGATTTAGATCAGGGCTAGATGAGGGCCACTCAATCACATCTACAAGATTATCCTGAAAGCATTTTTTTACTGATTTAGCTGTGTGCTTTGGGTCATTATCTTGTTGAAAGACCCAAGTCACAGGCAAATTATCATCAACAAAAGGAAGCATGATGTCTTCTAAAATTGATTTATATTTATCTAGGTCAAGGATGCCATCAATTTTGATTAAGGGACCAACACCTTGCCAGGAAAAGCATTCCCACAGCTTTATATTTCCTCCACCATGTTTTACCGTGCTTGTTGTATATCTAGGATACTTTCTAAGTTTCTTGGCCTTCTAACAAATATCTGTCCATCAGTGCCAATTCTATTTATTTTAGTTTCATCAGACCAAAGTACCATTTTCCAACCAAAATTTAACCTTGCCTGAGATTTTCCTTTGTTAATTCAAATTCAAATTCAAATTCAGTTTATTTACTTTTTGATCAAATACATGAAATAAGTTTCGTCCTTAATCTAACTAAAACTAATATAATAAATTATAATAAATTTGTATACAGGACGATGCCACAATATATAAAAAAAAATTAAAAAACACCAAACAATATTGAGAAACATTGAAAACATTAAAGTGACAAACAAAGTAAGACATCAGTAAATTATAAATTCTAAATTAAAACAAAGTTAAAACAACGCAGTTACGTTCTACGCTCCAGGAATTCTTTTAGGTTGTAGAATACTCCTTCCGTTAAAAACCTTTTTAACCGACCTCTAAATGCCCCAATCGTACTTGAATCTTTTACTTCTTCGGGAAGTTTACTGTAGATCCTTGTACATGCATAGTATGGTGATTTTTCGTACATCGCTGAAGAATGGCTTGGATATGCCAATCTATTTCGATTTCTTGTGAAGTAGTCATGATTTCTCCCATTCTGCCTAAATTGATCCATATTTTTATACACGTATATGGAGCATTTAAAAATGTATATTGATGGAACAGTAAGAATTTTGCTTTGTTTAAAAACATCTCTACAGGTTTCCAGTGGCTTCAGAACAAAAATTTGCCTAATAATTCGCTTTTGTGCCACCAGTATTCGATTCACATTAACTGCTTGTCCCCATAGTATTATATTGTAACTTAAGTGAGGGTAAGCCAGTGCATAATATGTGATCATTAGCGTTGATGTTGGTACTGTCTGCTTAAGTTTAAGTATAGCGAAGTATGCTTGGCTTAGTTTTGAAGAGATGTAGTCCAGTTGATGTTCCCATGTCACCTTTGCATCCAAGTATGTTCCCAGAAATTTCACATCTTTAGTCTGATCAATCTGCACCTTGGGCTCTGTTTTATAGAAATGCACAGTAACTGTTTTATTGTTATTTAGAATCAGACCATTTGAGAAGCATCATCGATCCATACCGTCACAGACGTCGTAAACTCGTTGATGAAGTTCAGGTTCATTGTTTGCTGATATGACAACTGATGTGTCATCAGCATATTTGATTGTGATTCCTGGCAATGATAAATCGTTAATAAACAAAATAAATATAAGCGGTGCCAGAACTGATCCCTGAGGTGTGCCGATGTTTATTCCATATTTTGGAGATGTAAGGCCATTCATTCGTACCATTAGCTGTCTATCGGAGAGAAAGGACATGATAAGTGTAAGTGCAGTTCCTCTTATTCCAATACTGTTAAGTTTCTCCTGGATAAAGCTAAGATTCAGAGTATCAAAGGCTCTTGACAAATCGAAAAATAGGCTGACAACTAAGCGATTTTTGTCTAGTTCTTTATGAATAAATTCTACGATTTGAAAGCCTGCTGTTTCGGTAGATTTGTCTCCTAGAAACCCATGCTGCTCGCTTCCTATAATATTAAAATTAGCCAAAAATCCCATAAGCTGGTTATACAAGATACATTCAAATATCTTGGAAAATATGCTCGGAACTGCTACTGCTCGATAGTTTTCGATGTCTAATTTGCTTCCCTTCTTAAACACCGGTGTGACCATTGACAGCTTCAGCGCTGATGGAAAAATGCCACTGCTTATTGCGTGATTAATAAGAAACTCAATGGGATGTTTTATCTCTTAAAAGTTAAAAGTGTTTTTTTCTGGGATACTCGACCAAACAACTTAGCCTCATTAAGGCGTCGTCTAATAGTGCATGTAGATACTCTTACGTCTAATAAAAGTTCATTTTTATTTATTGAGAAGTGAGAAATGGTTCCTTCTTAACCATCCTAATGATCAGTTCATCCGTATTCTTGCTTATTTTTCGAGCACTTTTCTTCCGCGGAATATTTTCGTGTGTCCATAATCATTTATGTTTTAATGCACAAAAACCTTTTTTTTTTAACAGTCTAGATGATCAGCTATTTTACTGTAACTCCAACCTCTCTGCCTTGGTCTAAAAATTATTTTATGTGTAGTAGGATCACAATTTTTGTTTTTACCCATTTTAAACAATAAAATGGCCTTGATAACAAAAAAACTCTTGTCACCACTAAGGTTTGAGAAATACTGCATAGTTTATTTAAAGCCGTTGCTACATATGTGGCCATCAGCCTTTAAATTGTTTTTATATTTATAAAAAATTCTTATCAGTACCACAAAATATTTTCCTTCAAACTCGCTATGTATTAACCCTGAGATGGTTAATAAAATCTTGTAAAGAGTTTAAACCTAATTTATTTTAAACAGCCTAAAATTTTAAAATTGTTTCTAATTAGTTAGCCACCACTGTATGTACCATTTTGGATGTCTATAGTAAAAACTACAATTCATGCCCCTAACTATATGTATAAAAGTTATGCCGTTTAGGGTTTTCTGCTGTTTTCATGATATTTTCGATATTGCCAAATACTCTTCATATTTTACTTGCAGCAAATGACATTTCTTTAACCTTTTTTGCTAATTTGAGGTTATAAAACATAAATTTTAATTTTGTTCTAAATTTCTCCTTTTTTTAACAAAGGTATTCAGAAAAAAAAATCCTTAATTTTGAAGTTGATTTTGACGAATATTTATTCATTTTAGGTACTTATTTTACCCTGAGTTTTACCTCGCCCAGCACCCCTATTCACTTCCCAGTCTGTGAAGTTTGTTAAGTTATAAGTAATTAAAAATGATATAATTTGGATCAGCGCCACTGGTGTTTTATTAAGAAAAGGGTCTAAAATCAGTGAGTATCATTTATTTAAAAAAAAACACCCTATAACGGCAAAAAACCCTATTTTTCACTGTTACCATATAAAAAATTATAAACCTAATTTGTCTTACCTATTAACAAACTAACACTATCACCACTAGCTGATGCAGAATTAAAATCATGGCATGTAGGATTTGTTCCCTTATATATCTTTTTTCTAAAGGTTTATTTAAATCTGCAGCTTTCTTTATACCCTTATAAATATACACATACAATTCCCTTCCATGATTAAAACATATTCTATCCCCCTGGTCTGCCAGTGTCACTAATGAGACTCTTACTTGAGGCGGTGTCTGGCCTTGTGGCTGGTAGGTAACGCGATTAGGTCTCGAATATTCACTTAGGGTCATAAGCCTGTATATCCCTTCTCTAGTAACAAAGCTAGTCTTGACATCACCAGGCTCTCCTAAAGGCCTTTCAAGGGGTCGTTCTCCGGCCTCTAGTAGTGACTGGTTGCACAAAGTGTCTGCTCTTGCCATACTTGATCCGTGATGTAACTGACAAGATAGCATTCTATAAACAGTCAATACATGACTCTTAAACTTTTGATTTCTATCCCATGGTAAATATTAGAGCCTAGAGCTCTTACACTAAAAAAATACATTCATTTTTATAACATTTTGACATCCAAAAGTGAGGTTAGAAATATTTTAATTTTGCCAACATTACGTAAAAAAGTCCCCACTTTATTGGTGGTTACTAAGGCGTTTTCCATTGGTAAAGTTAGTGTGCACTAAGAAGATATCCATAACTAACAGCAAAAACCATTGAGAAGTAATTCGACACTGGAGCGGCAATGATGCATGTTTTTTTTTAGATATATGCGCACTCAGCCAGTGTTGGTTATTGCACGCAGATCCCATTTATGGAGGGATATCCTTTAGAGGGTCGCTACTTTGTCCATGTCGATGCTATGTGCCATTGTGGCATTCGCCCTAGGTCCAGTCCCGCAAGGTTTAGTGATTCGCATTCAATTTTGTAGATTCCAAATATGTCCTCTCGTGTACCCTCTGGACCCCTACATTCCATAATCACGTGAGAAGGAGTTTCATCCTCATTTCCGCACCACCTACGGATGTTATCTGCTACCAGACCCAATCTGGCAAGGTGCTTTTTAGTATACCAGTGTCCAGATACCAGGCCTGTAATAATTATCAGCTGTATAATATTATCATGCCCAGTAATCTGGATGCAAAGTCCTAAGAGGGACATTTAAGCATTGCTCTGGTATGCATTATCTTTGCTTCCAATGACCATAGCTCCTCAAACTGGCACATGCCTGGGGGAGGGTAATGCCAGGTTTGGGTTATTGCTACCCGCTACCGCCAGTCTATCAGCTGCCTCGTTTCCTTTGATTGACCAGTGTGTGTCCTGTTACCAATACCAGATTGACCGTATTGGACTCTGCTAATGTATTCAGAATCTCTATACAGTCTTTAACTAGCTTAGACTCAATTGTAACCCTACTTAATAGTTGTAGGGCGGTTTTTGAGTCACTGCATATATATAGTTGTTTGCTTTTGTATTCCTTGTCCAAGATCCATCTGGCACAAGCCCAGATTGCATACACCTCTGTTTGAATCATGTTTGAACTACTGTTAAGTGATCTCCAAGGGCGAAGGCTAGCTCCATCCTTGGATTTTCACCCCACACACGAGCTACAATCCCACTTCTATTTTTAGCCCCATCTGTGTACCAGACAAGTCCTTTAGAAGTTAGAATGACTTTTATATGATCCGTCCATTCATTTCTGTCCGGGATCTTTGTTTTATATTTTCTCTGGAAGTGAAGTATGACATCGGAGACCTCAGGCCGTGAGATACGATTTCCTTCTACCTCCCTGAATACCGCCTCATGACCATTCGATCTATCTTTCCACCTTCCGCCTGATTTTAGTCTGATGCATGTTATAAAGAACATTTTCTTTAATTAGAAGTAGCATACACATAAAATTCTATACATCTACACTAAAAATCACACAACCTTTCTACACAAATACAGTTATTTACAGTATAGAAAGTGGGAGCAACTCCGATTTTGATGAAATTTTGTATACGGGCAGAGACATTGAGACCCGGGTTATCCATTTATTGGGAGACTCCGTAATTTGAAAGTAACCAGCCAAGTACTCGTTTCTTCCAGGTTATGTTATAAAATTTTTAACTTTTTTACAGAATCCGCCGATTTTCTTGTTAACTTTTGTACCTATCAGGTATTTTTGTTAATTAATAGATATCCTAATTCACATTTATAATCTAAATTTGTGTTTTTGCCTCTATGAACAGATTGACTTTTTCAAAATTGCGTCAATCCGCAGTTCTGGATTTATGCAATTTTTGTTCACATGAGGACAAGGCATTAATTAGTAATTAGTTGGTGTATTCCTTTATGCTCCAGAACCGCCCGGAACGACATCATGAGTGTTCCTTTTACAATTTTTTGACATTTTTTTCATGTTATAGAACCGTTCTTGACACTATTGACAGTTCGGAGAACGGTTCAGAACGGTTCTACAAGCTAAAAGGAATACACTAATTGCCCATATGCAGAAAGAAGAAATACTTTTGACAGGTGTCAATGGGGGAAGACAATTGAAATTGAGGTTATATTTATTGTAGGTTGACTCACTCTGGAAAATTTCTATAAAGATTATCAATAATTTAAAAATTTCTTTTTATGGCTAGCCAAAGTGTACAAACCATTGCTGAAGATCTATTAAAGGCGTCTGGAGCAGATATGGAAAAATGTTACGAAAATTATATTTTAATTGATGTTGGGGCTAATTTGACCAATAAAAAGTATAGTAGGGATTTGGACACAGTTGTTCAAAGAGCTAAAGATTCAGGTACTTTTACATAATTAAGTAACATTTGTCTATTGTGTATTAAATTTTAAAAAACCATAACCATAATACAACACTTTGCCTTTGATTATTGACCTATCCAGATTATCATTTACGTTATCACTATAAAAATATTTGCTTGATCGTAAGGACGTTTATTAAATAATTGTCTTAAAAGGGTTAGGAGCAAAAGGGTCTAAACAGCAAAATTATTATTTCAAGATATTTTACTTTATAAGTCAGTTTACTTCTACCAATAATCATGTTTTAGATCTATAATTAAAGATGATGTAGAAAAATTATTTAGATTTTTTGCTTTTAAAAAATGTCTGCTTAATTCATTTAAATTTGCACTTATCCTATTTTGAGGCAAATTGTCACTTGGATTATTTTTTCTTCTTAGCCCTTTATTTGTGTCAAGAACTCTAATTTTATTATAATAATTGACTAAAGTTATTAGGCTATTGATTATGTACAAAAAAAGGGGTAAAAGGGAACTACAACGTTAAAGGGGTTTTATTATTTCATATGGTCAATGGATCCCCAAATATTAAAAAACTGCAGCATATTCTTATTTTTTCTTCGTCAAAAATAACTTTTTTGAATTTTGCAAACATTAGGCGATGGAAAATTTAATTTCCTACAACTTTTCTGTTGACCACTACCTGGAAAAAGTGTGTATTTTTGCACCTAACCTTAAAAAACTGAAAAAAGGCTGTTTTCACCGCATTCTCAAAAACGCACCCCTTCAAATGGTAGCGCACCACGGTTTTTTAATAGTTGGGGGATCATTGATCATATGAAATATTAAAACTCCTTTAACGTTGTAGTTCTTTTAAGTACATAATCAATAGCCTATATGTATATGGAAACTCCTATTTTGTTATACAAGGATTTTTTGCTGCGCTAATTACAAACGTAAATGATTTTTTCTTGAAGATGTTTCATTTTTAAGATATAATTAATTAAACCAACCTTGTTTTTACTACATTCTTCTGTTTTTTGTTCAAATTTCTTGATAATACTAAACTAGCACACAACCAACTTGATTTAAGGTAAAGCTTTTAAATTAATTTAAAAAGGGGTAAAATACTTAAAAAAAGAAACAACATTTTTAACAGGTTTTTAGTTTTAAATAAAATATTCTGGTGTCCAAAAAGAGTAAGGCATATAGTGAAAATAAGCTTAGTTTAATTTTCAATTTTGATGAGGTATGTGTTTAGGTGGTTTTTTTTGTGTCATATTGAATCATTGTCTTTTTATATTTTATTGTATCTTATCATATTGTTTTAATTCTGTTCTTAGATTATATTGTTTTCTTGTTGAACCTCTAGATATACGTGTTTATCTGTAAGTTGTTTTTTTATATACATATCTAGCATATATTGACTTTGTCAGTAGGCTTTATCTCTTTTTTGAGTGTAAGTAAATCTCAAAAAATTACCTTTTTCAAAAAAAAAAATTAAACCTACAGGGTGGCCCACCATATTCGACACCCTCTGAAGCTGGATAACTATGGGGTTTAAAAAAAAGTGAGTAGGGGAGCATATAGAGGACGGATAAGGCCACAATATAAAATTGTTTTAGTCATTAAGACCTTAAAATAGATTCATATAAGTTTAAGGTTATGTCATAAGGGGTAGAGTGCAACCTCCTCAAGGGGCTTCGTAATTCGCCATGTTTAAATCCTATTGGTCAAATAATTTTTGGTTAGGCCCTATTGGTCAGACCACAGGTTTGATTCTATTGTCCGAATTCTATTACTTTAATCCCATTGGTTAGGGAGGAGCCAGGTGGGAGTGGCCAAGGGTAGGGCGGGGTCAAAGGGGAGGAGCCAAGGGAAGGAGAGGGGTTCGGACAGGGTAATCCAATGCCTACTACAGAGTGTCTCAAAAAAGTGTGAAGTATTAAAGTTATATTTTTTAAATGGAACACCCTATATTTTATGGCGGTTTAAGACTCCACATAAAAAAATAATTCAAGTTTGTTAATAGTACTAAGTGTCTAATTATATTTATTTTGTGATTTTTATTTTTTTTTCAAAATACAGAGGTGCAAAACTCTTTAAACTTCAAAACTTGTTACAAGATTAGGAAAACTCCGTTTTATCATAAGTAGGTCATATCGGGATCAGATATTGTACAGGGTGATTAAAAATAATTTTAATTTTCTAGAAAATTAAATAGCAATATCTGTCTTATTTTAAATAGAACACCCTGTATTTTTTACACTACAAGATGACTAATAAAATACCCTTTTAAATGGTGAATAGGTTGCCTATACCTATCTTTTGTACTTTTTAGTAAATTCGGTTTTTCAAGTTTTTAGTCCAAATTTTTATTTAAATGAAAGTTAACCTTTCTTCTATAACAACAAGATTATATAATACTGATAGGATGTAAACTTAATACTAAAAAATATTCCAGCAGCAACCATCTGATTAACCAAATAGTTACTTTGAAAAAATTGACAAATTGATTATAGTTAATGGAAGAAACAAATTTAGGTCACAGAATGTCTTCATAACTGATGCGAGGCATTAGTAGGATTTTTTAAAAACACAACTTTAATCATTACCACATTCAGCCAAAATAAGTATTATTTAAAGTAGCATATAAGCAACAAGCCCTAGAAAGGCGAAACAATTGTAGAGTAATGCTCTAATAATTTTTGAAACATTAAAAAGCAATTTTTCTATTTAGTATTAATATTTAAAAAATGTTTCACAAGAAACCAACTGCGGATACAATTCAGTGTAATTAAATTTTGTCTGTGGATTTAGGAAATGGTGGCAGATAATACAAAAACTTTAAATATTGTGCTTTTTTCAGACAAATCTACATTTTTTTTTGTATCTTTGGACAAACCACGAAGGCTAAAAGCCTAAATACTAACGTACTGTGGGTGTCTTAAGCGAGGTAAGAGGGAGTTTGTTGAAACAGGACTTAAATACTTGAAGATTTGAGGGGAGGAAGGAAAGACTTCCGCGGGCAGCAGGTTGCACATTCTAGAGACTCTAGGGATAAAAGAACGAACATACGGTCCAATTGGACAGGCCCCGAACTTTCCGGCCTGTCCAATTGGACCATATAGGGATGCATACATGCGGCACCACCAGTTTGTCTGTTGGGAACCGTGAGTGGAGTAACTATACTGGACAATTCCTCAGAGCAGAAGCCATGGAAGTTCCTATAAAAAAGCGATAAATCCCCACAGCCCGACGATGGGCAAGACAGGTAAGTTTCTGTAAGTAAAGGATCATTAATGAGACGAATAGCTCTTCTTTGAATGGAATCAACAATGCTTAGGGTTGTGGGGGACGCCATGCCCCAGATATGAGAACAATACTTCAAGGGAGGTCGGATTTGGGACACATACAAGGTGTATAAATTAGAAGGGGTAAAATACTTTTTGGCTCGAAAGAGAAATCCTAGCTTTTTGAAGCTGCCGTAGCTATAGATACAATGTGTTTATGCCAGTTAAGGTACTTTCAAATGTAACGCCCACAAGATTGAAGATGTCTTTGCTCTGTAAAACTTGGCCGCACATAAGTAGAGGATGAGTATTTTGTGACTCTTCGCGACAAGGAACATGATTGTGTTTTGGATGCATTAAAATGGACGAGATTTTTGGCGCCCCAATCCAATATTAAATTAAGATCCTACAAAGAGATATCTGCATCGATCTGCGTTTGTTTTCCAAATCAGGTTTAGTGATGGGTTTAGGAACCTGAAAACTGGAGTGAAGGGTACTATTCTACAATAATGGCTTAGTAAACAGATTATATCACAGCCTACTTAAATTTAAATAGACATTTGGAATAAAAATCTGTAAAAATGGAAATATGTGGTGTAAAAAATACAGGGTGTTCCATTATTATTTTTTAATCACCCTGTACAATATCTGATCTTGATATGACCTACGACTTTTTTAATCTTGTAACAAATTTGGAAGTTCAAAGAGTTTATAGTGTTAAAATTAAAATAATTCAATTGCATCTCTGCATTTTGAGAAAAAATCAATTATTACAAAAATTAATAAAATTAGACACTTGGTACTATAAACAAACTTAAGTTATTTTTTTATATAAAGTCTAAAACCGCCATTAAATATAGGGTGATCCATTTAAAAAATATAACTTTGTTGTCCCCTATTCAATTTTTTTAAAAACCCTATGGTTATCCAGCTACAGACCTTGTCGAATATGGTGGGCCACCCTGTATAGGGCTAACTCTATACAGGGTGTAATTTAATTGATGGCTAAAAATACAGGATATGATTCCTTAGCCCATTTTAGAAAGAAAAGTTCCAAACCTCTTAACTTTTAAGCTAGAGGATGTTAAAGTTTTAAGAAAGAAATCGTATTCTTTTTAAACTTTTAAACTGTACATATTTTCATGAAATTTGGTAGGCACCTACTAAGCACCAATAGGATTTTTTTATTGTAAAAGATTTTTAATTATTTCTACTAGTGGCGTCCTTATGGGATGAATACTGAAGGTTTTTCAAAAAAATTATGGTACACCATTGCTTTTTCAAAAATAAAGGTAATTTTTTACTCTTCGTTTATTCTGCAACAAATTTGATCCCTTGCCTTTTTTGCTTCTGATGCACCGTTTTCGCATTAAAAAAGAAAAAACTTAGGGCAAAAAAATAGGGCACTAGCCTACTAGTTCATCAAAGGGGTTATCAAGAGGTCAAATTTGTTACACAATAAATGGAAATTTGAAAATAATTTTTATTTTTAGAAAAAGCAATGGCGTATAATTTTTTTTTAATAATCTTCAGAATACATCCCGTACAGATGCCACTGGTATTAAAAATGTCCATTGGTGCTTAGTAGGTGCGTGCTAAATTTCATGAAAATATCTCGAACAGTTTTAAAGTTATAATAAGAATACGATTTTTTCTTAAAATTTAACACGCTGTAGCTCAAAAGTTAAGAGGTTTAGGTCATATGTTAATATGAACTTTTCTTTCTAAAATAGACTAAGAAATCATATCCTGTATTTTTAGCCATCAAATAAATTGCACCCTGGATATTTTTTTATATTTGAAGGTTCTCTAAGCATTAGTTTTTTTGTAAATTAGAAAAAAACTTGACATTGGCGCTATGTTAGAAATGACATTGCTTGTTGTTGCAAAGATCTCTTTAATTAATTTAGCAAAAAACTTAAAGTTAGTTTTAGTTTAATTTATTTGCTAAAACTTAACATACATATTATTAAAATAATTTATATGAAAGGTTTTTTATATTTTTTATGATAGGGGTACAGAAGGTCATGGTGACTGGAACCTCTGTAAAAGGAAGTAAAGAGGCCCTAAGACTGACTAGAATTTATCCAGAAACAATATATTCAACTGCAGGTAACAAATAAAAAATATTTGTTGGTTCATTTAAAATACTTTTGGGCAATAAAAACCGATCAGGGGCGCATTCAGAATTGACGCCCGGTAATTGCCCGACATGCACACATGAGGACATGCGCAATAAGCAAGACCTTATCAAAACCTAACATAAGGAACAGATTCGTTTGCCAAGGTCAAGGTTGGGGTAAAGTTTACCCCAATTTTATAAAATCTGAATGCGCCCCAGGTAAAATTAAAAATTGCAAAAATTCTTTATGTCCCTGAAACAAGTTTTTTTTTTTACAATGTAGGTATTTGATTGCATTACAATCTTTAGTATATTCTAGGATATGTAGAAGATGTAAAAGCAATATTAATTTAAAATGAGCCTGTTAGTTCTGATTTAAAACAAAAAGTTATTATTTATCAAAAAACTATATATAAAGTTATATCCTAAACGTCTTAGTTTTTGGAATACGGAGTATAAATTTTTTTATATTGTTTTTTCATAATCACTATTATACCCAGTCATATATTTTTAAAAAAATTGGGAGACGCACCCTTTGCACCAGAAGAGATTTTTTGGCATACAACAAAAAAAATTGTACCATTGTCATCCATGAGGGGTTTAAGGTAGATATTTTTAAGAAAAAAATAGTACCTCACTGCATTTTTGTAAAATAAAAATATTTAATTTATTTATTTATTTAATATACTTAACAGATTCTTTACAAAGAAAGTATCCAATTACAAAGTATAAGAAAGACTATAACTATATTATAATATTTTGCTTAATCTACTTTTTAACCCCTATAACTAATATTAAAAATGTCCAACCTATCTTGAACACTGTTATATGTTTTACATATATTATATAAAGGGGAACCCAATTGTCTGTTGTTGTGGGCTACCTGTGGTAGGTAGAAGGTAATTGGGTTCCTCGTAGGGTATGGTGGCACATTCAAATATATACTAGAGACAAAATCCATATCATCCAGAGGTCCATTAATGGCTTTGTATAAGTATACTATACTAAATATATGTCTTCGTTTTTCTAGCGATTCAAAACCATATCTTTCGTACAATGGACTGATTTGCACATGTTGATCATAAAGTCCAGTTTCCTTAAAATAAACATACCGAATCATTTAGTTTTGAACCCGCTCAACTGCATACTTATAACAGCCATAAAATGGACTCCATATTAAACTAGCATACTCAAGAATACTTCTCACATATGATATGTACAAGCACTTCAGACATTTAACATTTGTAAATTCTTTGGTATTACGTACAATAAACCCATACATTTTGCAAGCTCTGCTGGTGATCTCTTTGACATGCGAATTAAACGTTAATTTGTGATCAAATGTTAACCCTAAATCTTTAATTTCACTTACACGTCTTATTTTAAGCATTTTATATTCGTATAAGGTGAGATTCTGCTTTCTAGAAAATGACACAATGTTACATTTATCTACATTAAAATATCTCTCTATTCTCTATAGACCACTCCATAATATTATCTATATCAGTTTTAAGGGCAAGACAGTCATTGTTTGTTTTAATTTCACCTTAGATTTTTAAATCATCTGCAAATAATAGGCATGTTGAATTTTTAATTACAGTTGTAATGCTATTAATATAAATTAGGAATAATAATGGACCTAAATTGGAGCCTTGTGGTACTCCAGAAGTAGGAACAAATGATGTTGATGTGTAGCCTTTCAAATTTACTGTGTGTTCTCGATCATACAGATATGATTTTAAAAAATCTACTAAATTGCTATGAAAGCCTAATTCTAATTCTAATTTTTTAAGTAAAATTTTAAATGACACTTTATCAAATGCTTTCTCAAAATCTGTGTATAGAACATCCACTTGCCCTTTTACATTTAAAACATTTGATATAGTTTGCGTAATTAACATTAAGTTAGTTATTGTAGATTTATCAGTTAAAAACCATGCTGAATTACCGATATGCTTTGTCTTAAAGTAAGAAAGATAGAAAAATAAGTGATTCGAATATCTTAGCAGGTATGGAAAGCACTGCAATTCCCCGGTAGTTAATAATAAGTGACTTATCTCCTTTTTATAAATTGGGCAAATTTTTGCCCTTTAAATTTTAAATCCCCATCTATTTTAGAACAAATTTAATCTCTTGACATTTTTTTGTTCGATGTACGATTTTCGCGTAAATCGATAAAAAACATTTTGTGGCATGGTCAGTTTGTATTTCTAACCTGATTCCTAATATGAAAATCTACATTAAAAATTTATCTTTGTTATTTATTCTTTAATTAGTAAGGAATTTGACCATACCGAGAACTGGTTTTTATTTATTTACGCAAAAAGCGTACATCAAACGAAAAAAGGTTAAGAGACCAAATTTGTTTCTAAACTAAATGGGGATTTAAACAAAGACTTTTATTTTAGAAAAATGCAGTGGTGTACCATTTTTTTCTCAAAACATATTTACCTTAAACCGCTCATGGACGACACTGGTAAAATATATTTTTTTTCTTGTGTGCCAAAAATTTCCTTTGGTGCAAAGGGTACGTATCCCAAATTTTTTAAAAATATCTGAATAGGTATAAAAGGTATTATAAAAACAATATTTTTATAACAAATTTAACACCCCATAGTTCAAATACTAAGACTTTAGGACATATGTTCATATGAAGTTTTTTTCTTATTTCTTGGTGGAAAATCACCTCCTAAAAGTTTTTGCATTTGTTTAGAAACACCCTGTATAGTGACTATTAAAATTATACAAGGTAGTAACTATTTTCTTTTAGGTATTCACCCTCATGATGCCAAATCTTATGACGATGAGTCATGGGAAGAACTTCGTAGAATAGTAGAAAACCCAGAATGTGTAGCAGTTGGTGAATGTGGCCTAGACTACAATAGAAATTTTTCAGATCCTGAGGATCAAAAGGCTGTTTTTGAAAAACATGTAAGAATAAAAGTTGTAATAGCAAATATCTACATTGCCTAAGATTGTACAGGGTCTTCATTTATATTTTGCCACTCACTTTTAACAATAACCAAGAAGGATAGAAAAAAACGTCTTGTATAAAAGTTTTATACTTTGTCATCTATTATCTTTTGAGCATATCAAAAGAAACAAATGAACATCAAAAACTTAAGCAAAATAAAAAGGTAAATATATTCTACACGCTATATTCTTTGAGATAGAAAAATATTTTGAATACAAATTTTTAATGTTTTAAAGAACCGCCAGGATTTGCTAAAAAAATTAACAAATGACAATCTAAAGTAAACAAATAAGCATCGACTTTGTTATTTTAAATGGAACACCATGTTTATTTTAAATTTATTAGAAAGGGTATATTTTATGTTTTCAAAAATATATACTTTGTCTATGTTTGGACCACCAGTTATTGCAGAAAATGACTCTGAATTCTGGAAAAGTCAGCAGCTCTGAGTCATGGACAACTTAACATGGGCGGCGTTGGTTTCATTTGTTTCTATAAATATGATCTTTTTGTTATTTGTTTGGATAAAATAAAGAAATTGTTTAAAATTAAAAATATTTTAATATAAAAAAATGGATCCACATGTTTTTAGTTGTTATTATTTTAATTAAACCACTTAAGGAAGTTCTATAAAACTTTATTAGGAACAATAAATAAACAAAATTATTTAGTTCTTTTCTTCATATATTGTAACTCTTTTTGCTACAGTATACTTATCTGTTTGTCACAATATTATAAATTGCAGATGTTAGGGAGTTACTAAATTAGGATATTCCGTCCTATAATAATTTCGTGTTTGACGAAAGTATATTTTTAAAATATTTGCTTTTTTCGTCAGAATATCCCATAATGTAGAAAAAGTAATAAAATACGCGTTCAAAGTCAGTAACAGAAAGGCCATATTTAGAGAAACAAATGAAACCAAAGCCGCCCCTGAAGATTGTCTATGTCTAATCAGAGCGGCTGACTTTTCCAGGATTCAGAGTCATTTTCTGCGATAATTGGTGGTCCAAACATAGAAAAAGTGTATATTTTTAAAAACGGAAAAATATACCCTTTCCAATGAAGTTAAAATATATATGGGGTTCCATTTCAACTAACAAAGTCGATGCTCATTTAGTATACTTTGCGACTGTCGATTGTTTATTTTTTAGCAAATTGGTGGTTCCTATAACACACTAAAACTTTTGTATTTAAAATATTTACAATTCTCAAATAATAAAGCGTGTAGACCACGCTCAAAATATAACCAAACACCCTGTACATGTGATTAAAAATTTAAATAAAACTGTTACCTTCAGTTATACTGATGATTAGCTACTTTACACCACCTTCTAGATGTTTTGAATTGTACTATTTTATGCAGCCACGATGAAGAATTCTCACCTGTACCGGTAGGTGGTTCCATCTAGCGCCGAACATATAACCAGTTAAAGTTTTCTGTTTTCTGTAATTTTAGTGGCCTTAGCTACATATTCTAATAATTAACCCATTATACATCTTTTAAATAAGCAAGGTTAAAAATACTATCAAGGTTTGACAACCTATTTTCTTTAAAGAAATGTTTACAAATGCTTTCTAAATTTAGAATGTTTTTATATTTTTACAAAAAATGTAGTGTATTGTGTTTCAATGCTTTTCCTTTTTAAAATATTTTAAACAATATGTTTGTAATGAAAATATCGATTTGAAAGAAGCATAGGATATAGGTCGCCGGTTTTAAAATTATCTTGTGTATAAAAGGAAATTTTTAAGACAAATATCACAAAGAGTAAATCAGAACTTCCTAATAAAGTTCATATGTTGAATATGTGAGTTCTAATTGATTATTTTTAATTTGTTCTTGTTTTATTTTTATGATATTTATTTGTTTGTATAAACTCTCCCCTACTTAACGACTTTTTATAACCAACTATATTTGATAACGATCAGATTTGTTAAAATTTGCAATCTTGAAATTTATACACATTTAGGATTTTCTAATAAAAACATGCTTTAAGGGAAAAAAATATTTTTTCATATTAATAAAAATATATTAAACTATGTTTGTTAAGTCAGTGTCTTTTATAACATATTTTTTTTTATATTAGTAACTAGTATACAGCATGTCTTCAGAGTTCTTAACAAATGGGAAACTTTTTATTATTAATTTTACGAAAAAAGTTATTCTTTATAAAAGTCCTGCTTGAAAAGAGAATACATTTTCACAAAACTATGTGAAGGTTGGATGTACAGTGTGGCTTAAAAATGACTTGTTTCCAAATTAAAATAAGGGTTATTTCTAACTACGGTACCAAACTTTAAAGGGTGATTTCTTATGTCATTTTACTGAGAAAGTTCCCATAAACATATGTCGGAGTTGCTTTGTTTCTGAGATACAGGGCGTTAAATATTTTTTAAAGGTCTGTTTGTTTTTAAATATTTTAAATACGAAGCCAGATACAAAAAAATGTACTACACTAAAAAGTTGTATTTTTAGTTGCTTTAAAGGAAAAAATATTAAAACTGCATAAAAAGCCAGTGGCGTATATTTTTCTCTCAATAATATTAGCTGTTGTTACCACTGTACGCCACTGGCTTTTTATGTAGTTTTTATATTTTTTTCCTTTAAAGTGACTAAAAATACAACTTTTAGTGTAATACATTTTTTTGTATCTGGCTTCGTATTTAAGATATTTAAAAACAAACATACCTTTAAAACAATATTTTACGCTCTGTATCTCAGAAACAAAGCATCTCCGAACATATGTTTATCGCAAGTTTTCTTCATAAAATGACATAAGAAATCACCCTTTTAAGTCTGGTACCGTGTTTAGGAAGTAACCCTTATTTTAATATGGAAACAAGTCCCTTTTAAGCCACCCTGTACATCCAACCTTCAAATATTTTTTGGAAATGTATTTTCTCATCAAGCAGGACTTTTTATAAAGTGACACTTTTTTCGTAAAATTAATAATAAAAAAGTTTCCCATTTGTTAAGAACTTCCGAAGACACGTTGTATAGTAAATAAAATTAAAAAGTTGTATTTATCAGGTTTATTTATTTGGACACTAAAGTAAACACATTTTTATATAATTTTGGTGTATTTAGCCGTTTGTTAATTTATCTGACTTTATTACATACTTTTGATCACACTTAAAGTATTTTAACTTCAAAACTTATTCGCAGCAATTAAAGTAAACTATGTCATAATTTCCAGTCTGTAAACTAATATTTATTGATGCCATTATTTGGATTCAAAATTCTTTTAATAAAAAAAATTGTCACCAGTCGAAATTTTTCAAGTTTTGTTTTTCAAAATCTTTAAAAATCATTTATAGCTTTTTTCCTAAAAAATGTTGTTATTGTGTATTACCAAATATAATTGACATAACATTTTTTAAATAAAAGACTGTTGTTTCAAATAAAGACTTTACTAGCCAAAAAGATTGTAGAGTTATCCTAAGTTATAAAAACTGATAAAGAAAATAATAGGTTTGGTAAATTCAAATAAAAATTTAAAGCTAATGCCACATTTGTTTGGTGTGTTTTTGTAACTCGTAAAAAGGGTAAACAAGAGCTCTACAGGGTGATTCAAAAATCAATCCCGAAACTTAGGGGGTGATTCTACTTGACAAAGTATGGGTTTTTTCGCTATATTGCATTTATTTTTTACCTAAAACTTAAAATTTATTTACATCATAACTTTTTTATTTTGTCAGATATCGCAAGTTTTCATAAGTTTCAATCAAATTACCTACATACATACAGGGTGTCCAGTAACTCAACCGACACACTTCACCAAACGATTCTACAACAAAAATAAGAAAAAACTTCATATAAACATATGTCCTAATTGTCTTAGTTTTTGAACTACAGGGTGTTAAAAATTAAAAAAAAATATATGTTTATATATATAGTTTTTTCATATTTTCTGTTGTAAAATCGCCCCGTTAAGTTTATCGCTTGAAAATTTTTTGATTGTCTATAAAATGGCGCCCCAGCTTTGCGATATCTGTCAAAATAAAAAGTTATGATAAATGATAAATTTTAAGTTTTAGATATAGTGCCCTCTGGCGGTATTTAAAAAAGTACTTTTGTCTTAAAATTTTAGAATCTGCAAAGCTCGATTTGTGTGCCAAATATCAACTGGATTGGTTAAAAGTAAATGCAATATGGCGAAAAAAACAAAATAAAAATTGAACTTTGACGGCTTGTAACTCGAAAACGAATGACATTTTGAAAAAAATTAATTGAAGCTCTACCCTTATTTTGTCAAGTAGAATCCCTCCCTTAAGTTTCGTGATCGATTTTTAAATCACCCTGTATAATTTACTATTTATTAATAACTAAAAGTGAAAGATTAATGAATTGTAGATATTGTTTAGAAAAAACTGAACAATAAAAAGTAGTTTAAAATTAATTTTATAGATGAACAGTGCTGCACAAAACATAAATATTAAAAATATTTGTTCTAGGAGTATCTATTATAAGACAGGTTTTCTTTAAAGCCATAGATCTCTTTGGATAAATTTTATATAATTTTATTTATTATTGCTTATATACTTACCTATTATATGCACCAGCTAATATAATGAAAAAACCAGGGTTTGTAGTTTTGTCAGCCTTCTTGTTGAGTTTCTTGGAGGATAGTTCAGCTAAAAACGGCTTCCCATTTATTTAGTTGTTTGGACTAGCCATGGTTAAAAGCAGAAAAGGTAATTTTCTAGAAAATGGGAGCAACTCCGATTTTGATGAAATTTGGTATACGGGGGTTTTTGGGGCGCTGATCACGAATCTGAAAGAATTATTTGGCGGAAACGTTTCGTTCTCGAGATATCCATCATCAAATTTGATATTTGAACTAACCTTATTTTCACTATATTCCCCCTTCTTTTTGCACACAATTCTTGATTTAAAGCTAAAGTGTCACACAATATTTGATTTTCACCTTTTAAAACCCCGTTTTCTACGTTTTTACATTATTTTCTGAATTAAATTGCAGTGGCTTTTCTTTGATAATCCGGCAACCATACATACACATAGGGCTTCATGGCAAACTGGGATTAAACGATGACGCAGAATGCAAAAGTATGAGTGAAATCAAAAATGTATTAAGAGAAAAATAGTTTTATAGCGCTTAAATCAAGAACCAAAAATAAGAAGTGGTGAATAGTGAGTGAAATAGTTTAGTTCAAATTTGAACCCTTGATGATGGATATCTGAGAACGAAACGTTTCCGCCAAATAATCTTTCAGATGTCGCGATCATAGCCCCACAAACCCCGATACCAAATTTCATCAATATCGGAGCTCCCATTTTCTAGTAAAATTCACCAGCAGAAAATTTAGCGTTGGTCATCAAAGATTGCTCCTTTTACTTTTTTAGCACCATATGATTATTTAAGTAAAAGAAACTGACATTTAAAACAAATTGCTTAGTAATTTTACCAAATTGTGACAATTGAATGTCAGTCTTTTTTAAAATTTGTTGTAATGTATAGCTGGTTGTCTATAAGTTTATGTTGCTAAGGCCTAAAAACAAGGCAAAAAGAAGATCTATAATAAATCTACTGCTAGAAATAGATGGAGATACCGGTACAGCAATTACAGGTAAGTTGATGATCAGCGCGGCGAGGATGAGCCGTTAGTACAATTCTAACATCTAGAAGGCGATGCTACTTTAAAATTAAAATGGAAAGATCTTTTTTTTGCATTTTCTCTTTAAACGCAATTCATAACTTAGTCAAAGTGGCTTTTCATGTGACTATTATTTCTTAACAATTGTTTATGTTAGCATAAATAAAATTCAATATTAATCATATCAAAAATTCAAAATGTTTTAAACATGATAATGCGGATTCGGTTATTATTAATTTTTAATTGTGAATTAAGTTTTCATGGACATCACATATTATTTTTATTTTTTAACCTTGTAAATAATCATATTGCATTTATGGCTGCAGCATTTATGGGTAAATTATTTTCAATTTAATGAAAAAACGTGTAAAATAAATAAAAACAGGTTTTTAAAAGGTGTTTATAAAATATTGTGTGGCAATTTAGCGTTTTATAAAAATTTTGTGCAAAAAGAAGGCGGAATATAGTGAAAATAAGGTTAGTGTCAAATTACTAGCTTTGATGATGGATATCTCGGAAAACGAAACGCTTCCGACTAAAAATTCTTTCGGATTCGTGATCAGCGCCCCAAAAACCCCCGTATACCAAATTTCGTAAAATTTTGAATATTCTTTATATATGTATAAAGTATTTTTGGTTAAGAAATTTTTGGAATTTAAATAAAATAAAATTTTTAAATTTTTTTTGTTTTCAGATTAAACTGGCTATTGAATATAATAAACCTCTATTTATCCACGAACGAGATGCATTTAATGACCTTATTGAAATTCTGGATAAATATGCAAATAAATTACCCCCAGTTGTAGTACATTGTTTTACTGGCAGTGTTGAAAATGCTCTAATGTACCTGAGCAAAGGATTTTATTTAGGATTAACAGGTAAATATTAGAAAATAATTAAATTAAAAGATAGAAGAAAATATACCAAAGAAATATGTCTATTTAACATTCCTTTTTTTTAGGTTACTTATGTAAGGACAAATCAGACACAGGTGTTAGAAAGCTTTTAGTCGATAATTTAATACCATTAGATAGATTAGTAGTGGAAACGGATTCACCATTTATGTATCCTAACACGAGGGCGTCGAAATTGCCGGTGCATGTCAAAGAGGGTCTAACTGAAAGGTATAAGTACAGGGTGTCCCATTTTGGTTGCAACAGGGGGTATCTTAGTTATTATTAAAGATTGAACCTTGCGGTTTTTGTGAACCTAAGCTACTTTTTTTGTGAAACGAAAGATGCCATAAACAAAGTGCTCTTAGTTTCTGAGCTACAGGATGATTTTGGAAATTTTGCATTCTCAGGTACCCCTTGTATCTCAGTTGGCTGATAATGTTTTAAAAACCTAAAAACTGATTCTTATATAATTTTTTCATAGAATGCATTGGTGTATCAGATTTTTTCCAAATATTGTTTTTGAAATATTGACCAATGTTGTTTTTTTTTTAATGAAACACCTTGTATATTTATCAAAAAAAAAAATAATAACTTGCCTTTTTACAAGCTTTTTAAAAATATATAACACTAGGTTTATTAAAAAAAAAAACATATTTTATATCCAAAATTTTGCCAGTCCTGCCAGTTTTTTTTATTGATTTAATTACTGCTAACATCACGACTTTTAAAATTGGATTTTGCTTTTAAACTTAATATTGTTTTTTCTTTTGTTATATAAATCTGAAAAACTTACTTGAGCAAAATTTTTAATTGGTAAATGGTTTTTATTAAATAATATCAATTTATTGTAAGCATATTCTATTTTGTTCATTTTTATATAAAAAACAATAATCTATTATATTATTATGTACTGACATTTTCAATCAATGCAACACATTTCTTTGGTTAAAACTATGGTTTCTAACTTCTTAACACAAGCAATACATTTTTTGTTTTATGTTTTTCTGAATCAAGAATAAACTAGATATACTATGCTAACAATAAATCAAGAACATTATTTAATAGAAACTCTCTACAATTTAATAATGTTGGTCGTGTAAGTGCTAGATACCTAGATGTATGTAACAAAAGAAAAAACATAATTAAATAAAATAGCAAAATCCAATTTTGAAATTTATAACGTAAGCACCACTACAATATTCAAGTCAATAAAAAAACTGTTAACTGATTTGTTTTCATATCCTACTGCAAAATTTTGAATGTGAATTATGATTATTATGAATTTTGTCGTTGTTTATAAAAAATATACCCAAAGTGTTGAATATTTTTAAAAAGTTTGTAAAAGGACAAGTTAATTTTTTTAAAAATATACAGTGTGTTCCATGTAAAAATAAACCCAACATTGGTAATTATTTGATAACAAGAATATTTGGAAAAATTCTGAATACGCCACTACATTCTACATAAAGGGTTATAATACACATTCTACATAAAGGGTTATATAAGAATCTTTTTTACCTTTTTAATAGCCAGTTTTCAGCCAACTGAGATCCAAAGGGTACCTAAAAATGCAAAACTTGAAGATAATTATAATAGCTTTGTTTATGGCATCTTTTGTTTCACAAAAAAGTAGCTCAGGTTCGCGAAAACCGCAAGGTACTATCTTTAATAATAACTGAGATACCCCGCTGTTCCAACCAGAATGGGACACCCTATACAGTTATAAACAATTAAGAGATTAGGACATAGACAGAAAGTTATAAAGTCTGTCCCTCTCTTTTAAAATCTGAACATTTCGCTAATTTCAATAAAATTTCGAAGACTACTTTGTGTCTGCGATTTTTGACATATTAATGACAACTTTAAATGTCATTGTCAAAAGATCTTTAAAGAAGCCTTAAGAAAATACTACTTTTAATCTATTTAGGTTTTTAGTTTCATAAATATGGCCATCCAAATCAAGTATTCAGGTAATTATTAAAGTACTCATTAGTAGCTTTAAAATAATGGGCCACAACAGCCCCCTTTTCATTTGTTTTTTTTTCAAATATGGCGCCCAGCTGTTAGATTGACATTTAAAATCGTTATTGAAACATCAAAAATCTAGACCGTGCTTATATACTATTGTTCCAAATTTTATTAGAATATATCCAGGGCCGTATTAACCGTTTCAGGCGCCCTAGGCAAGAGCAAAAAAAGCTCCTTCCTCATTCCGTAGCGCCTACTTTAACCACGAAATTAAATTTGATGATAAAAAAAAGTAATTTCCTCCTTTTCGCGCCTATTTGCCTATTTAATTCCAAAAGCACCTTATCCAAAAATCCCTATTACTCTCCTGTCTGGTGTAAATAATATAAACATTCCCTTAAAGGACATTACGTTATTAGCTAATAAATGTTTTTATACAAATCTAGTTATATGTTCACTACCAATCAACCCAAATTATAATGATTTTATTGTTTCTAACTTAACTTATATTAATGATAGATTGCGCCAAATGACCACCAAGCTAAAGTATTTTTCAAATAATATAGAGTTTCTTGATTTACAAAATAAGGTTAAATTTAGTGACTTTCGCAGAGATAGTATATACCTAAACAATAAGGGTTTAGTAAGGTTGTCTGCATTAATTGCCTGTACCGTAAAACATTTTTTTGATAAACAAATAAGCAATTTAGTGCAGGTTAACATAAATACAAGTTCAGTGGATGCAAATGAAGAGCACGCAATTAATTTAGATCAACTTGGTTTAAAACAAACCGGTATAAATGACATTGCAGATAATTTTTTAGAGAATCAGACCAGAGAATTAGTGACAGGCACCTAATAGGTAAGAACAATAATAATGTATGTTGTTTTGTTTTAAATATACAATCAGCAAGAAATAAACTTGATGAGCTTTCAATATTTCTAGAATCGGAAAATCAACCAGAAATTTTGTTAATCACTGAGCATTGGTTCAAATTAAATGAACCTATTTGTATTCCAAATTATAAAGTGACATCCGTATTTTGTCGAAAAGAATCTGGTTATGGAGGAACTATGATTTTATTAAGAGAAAATTTTTGCTTGATTTTCCTGTTATTAATGTTTCCAAGTATGATTTTATGCTTAAAGAGGGTGAATTTGAATTTTCTCTTGTTTATAATAAGAAAAATAATATTTATATTGTTTGTATATATAGACCTCCTAGAGGTTGCATCAGCGAGTTTTTAGTAAAATTAGAGATTTTGTTGTCATTTTTTCTGTATATTCCAGGGTTGTAGTAGCTGGTGATTTAAATATAAATTTTGAGGACCAGGATTCGGTGAACGTCCAAAACCTATGTAACTTGCTAGACTCATTTAATATAAATATGCTGGTTTCTGTACCAACCCGTATAACAAGCACTACTAGTACCATTATAGACTATTTCTGTACCAATTTTTGTGATGGTAACCTATGTAACATATCTGTTGTATCCTCTGGCCTATCGGATCACGAAGCAATTTTTGCAAATATTCCTGTAAACTATAGTACAAGAAAAAAATCTTATAAATACGGTAGAATCTACAGTTCTACTAACTTTAATAAATTCAGACTTTCAGCGGCTAAAATTGACTGGCAGCTGGTTTTGCGGGATCTGGATCCTCTTAAAACTTTTAACGAGGTATTAATCTCACTTTTTAATGTAAATTTTCCATTAAGGAGATTAAGAAAAAAACACAAAAAACCATGGGTTACAAAGGGAATTAAGTGTTCTTCTAAAAACTTAAGATGTTTACATCAATTAAGAAAATTTTTTCCGACTAGTTTTGTTAATGAACTTTTTATTACATATAAGAAAATGTACAGACAGGTGATAAAGATAGCTAAACAAAAATATTATGAAAATAGAATGAGTGAAGCGCGAAACCGGATGAAGGAAGGTTGGAATATTGTTAATGAGTTGAGGGGAGAGTTTGGTTCATGCCCAGAGCGGACCACTCTGGATGCAGATGTGTTGAATACTTTTTATTGCAATATGGCCCAAAACTTAATGGCTAACTTATCTTCTCAGGTTAGTCCAATGTCTTACCTCCAAAGTGTATCTGTCCTGGAATCCTTTTATATGCATCACACGGATGTTAGGGAAATACGTAATATTTTTAAAGAGATCAAAAATAAAAACTCTGCTGGGGTGGATGATATTCCCTTGAAAATACTGGAAAATCTGCCGGATACTGCGCTGACTGTTTTCTGTATGGCCATAAACATATCTTTTGATTCTGGGGTATTTCCGTCTTGCTGGAAGGTTGGATTAGTTCGACCTCTCTATAAAGGCGGTGACTGGGATGACCCGGCAAGTCAACGGCCTATAACACTTCTGCCCACACAGTCTAAGGTCGTAGAGAAACTGGTGAAGGCTAGAATGATGTCCTTTATTGATAAACATAAGTTACTGAGTGTGTCCCAATTTGCATTTCAGGATTTGATGGGTACAGGGGACGCTATATTCAGTTTTCTGGAAAGGCTATTCTTGGCTTTGAATAATGGGGATGTTGCTGCTGCAGTGTTTTGCGACTTTTCGAAGGCGTTCGACTGTGTTAATCATGATATACTGCTAGGAAAACTCGAACGCTATGGATTTAGGGGACCTGCTTTAAAATGGATAACATCTTACCTGTCTGATAGAAAGCAGATTGTTAGATGCCAGGAGACTGATTCAGAGGTGCTTATTAACCCTCACGGTGTACCCCAAGGGTCAGTATTGGGACCACTTCTATTTCTTTTGTATGTGAATGATTTAGCCACTATTGATATCAGTGGTCATTTTACTTTATTTGCGGACGACACCACAATTCTGTGGCATGGTCGGAGCGCTAGTGATGTCTCAGCTAGGGTTTCAACTGACTTGGTATTGATAAAGCAGTGGTGTGATGCAAACTGTTTATCGTTCAATATAAGCAAAACAAACATTTTAACATTCAAATGTTGTATAGAAAATTTAAAACTTGATAATTGTATTATGGAAAATAAAGACGTTGTAAGATTTCTGGGTATACACATTGATTCTAAATTAAAATTTTATAATCATATAAAAACTTAAATAAAAAACTGGCATCAGCTTGTTACGCTGTTAGAGTTGTCAGGAGTAATCTAGGGCATTCTATGGCAAAGTCTGTTTACTTTGCACTAGTAGATTCTAACCTTAGATATGGTATAGCTTTTTGGGGTTTTAGTACTCAACAGCTGATACAGTCTACTTTTGTTCTTCAAAAGCGAGCTCTAAGATATCTCTGCAAATTAAAACCGAGAGATCATTGTAAGCCTTTTTTTATCCGTGAGAAAATATTGACGCTTCCCTGTATTTTTATTTTGGAGACAGTGTCTCTAATCCATAAAAAGTATGGAAATGAAATAATTGAAAGTAGATACCATACTCGGAACAATGAAGAGCTGAGGTTGCCAATACCAAGAAGTGCACTGACTAAAAGCTCGCTGATTTATGAGAGCCTTAAAATTTATAACCACTTGCCCAGAGTGTATAGGAATATTGAAAATAATAAAAGTTTTAAACACTCTGTAAAATTGCTTTTGCAGAGTAAGGCCTATTATAGTTTAGAGGAATTTTATAATGATGAATTTTAGATTATTTTATTTATGATTTTGTTATTGTAGTGTATAATGTTTAAATAACGATTTTTATTACCTGTATATTTATTTTATGTATTTCATTGTTATATTTTATACATCTTGGGCTGGGTATATTTAATTTTTGTAATGTTAGACTGTGATATTTACGGTTGTGCAATTTTATTGTGTTAAATAGTGTTGGTGGTTTATAGAGGTCTTAGTGTTCTATATCTTGTTTACGTTAACTTGGTTAATTGAATTATTTTCTCTTAACTTTGTGTTTATTTTATAATATCTCAATTTTATTATCTGTGTATTTATTTATTTTTATATTTTATACATTTATTTATCTTATACGTTAGGCTAGGTAATATATTAATTTTTGCAATGTTGGTCTGTGATACTTAATGGTGTGCAATTTAGTTGTATAAAATAGTTTGGTGGTCTATAATCGTTTAAGTGTTCTATACTTGTATTTTATTTTAGTTTTGTTTTTTGTGTATTATTTTCCTTTAATATTGTCTTTATGTATTGCTGCTTTGTAAACAAGAACCTGTTTCTTAAAACAATAAAGCTTATTTTGATTTGATTTGATTTTGCGCCTATTTTTCATGGCGCCCTAGGCTGTTGCCTAGTCAGCCTAATGGTTAATACGGCCCTGAATATATCAAATGGTTTATATTTTAGAAGGAGGAAGTACTTTAGGTGCTCACTGTATACAACTGTTTTTTTCTATTAGATCCATGACGTTTTTGCATCGGTATTGCACCTTCCAACGAAACGAACCTTGCTCACTACCAGCAATTGTTGAAATGATTGCAGCTTTTATGAATAAAAAACCTGAAGAAGTCGCACTAGCAACATCATTTAATGCTATGAAGCTATTTGGACTTTCTTAAAATTTCAAAAAAAAAAAAGAACTAGATGAAAATACCATCGAGTAAGAATGCTACTCATTTTGCCAAACAATTATATTATATCTTGACTGATACATATGAGTATCTCTTTATGGTTTTTCTTTAGTTATTGAACTTTTTTATCGACTAGCGTTTAAAGACCGAAATGTTTTTAACTAGTAAGTTAAGCTTCTAGAATTAAATATTTGCTTAAACAATACAAGGTGGTATTATGGTAAGACGATATTTTGGTGTATCTAAGTTTTGATGCGCTGACATGCATAAATAACAGAATCACACTTTGTAGTTTCTTTTTCTTTAAAGACTCTATAATCTGTTAAATTTCGTTTTAGAAAAATACCTAAAAAAAAGTATCATATTGGTTCAAAAGCAAGGGACCATTGTTACAACAAAAATTATTGTATTATGTTTGTTCAAAGTCGGTAACCATGGTTAGTACTTAGGTTTTTTCTCAATAAATTATTTATCCAGTTACAAAAATAGGTTCCTATTGACCACCTTTTACTTGTTGAGTATTTGTTAAATAGTGTCAATGTTCCTTTTCTATTACAATTATTTAATTGCTTCGTATAATTCTTGCTACATTATAAATGTAGGTATAGGTAGTAGATAAAAATTATATTATTGTTATGACAAAAAGCTAGATTTTAAAATAGGTTTAGTGGAATTAAAAATTCTCCAACGTATTGAGCTAATTAAAAATAATAATAACTACCTTTATGACATGATATAAAAGACAATTACTTCATAGTAATTCATTGGAAATAACCATAAAATCAAATTTTAACTCTACAGTACTGTACGTACACGGATGGACTTTACAATAGGACAAATGGAACAGAATTTAAATGCTCAAGTAAGTCGTGTATACAACTGCTCTGTGCTTCTTAAAAAAGATACACATTGAGAAGTTTGTTTGCTTTGTAGAGGGGCTCCAAAACTACAAAAATTTAAAAGGATCAAGAAAGCTGCCTTTAGTTTTAATATTTTACCAAAATGTAAAATAAATAAGTTTTTAGATTTGAATAAGAATCCCATATCTAAAATGTAATATAAAATGAACTTAGTTTTTATTTAAGCATCATATTTTTTCGTGTTTTACACCTTTTTTACGTGATTTACCTGGTTTTACGTTTTTATTTAAATATATGTGTAGGTAAAAATGTGTAAAACATTAATAAAAAAATATGATACTAAATAAAAATGTTGCTAATTTTATGTAAACATTCAGATAACGGATCCTCATTTAATCCTTTTTTTTATTTAAAATTTTGCTGAATTATAAAAAATAAAGTTAGTTCTGGTTAGTGAATCTTGTTTTTTAAAAAGCAAAAGCAGTTGCCATACACAAATTTCTTGAACATTTAAATTATGGGTTCATTTGTCTTATTGTAAAGTTGTTGTATGCTACCGAATGTGGTAGTCACCGATAGCACCAACTGTTGTAACTTTATGCCGTTACTAAAATATTTTATACGTTAAAGTTTCTTTTCTCTTTGATCCCTTTTCGTAGCTCTTTCTTTTCTGTCTTCATTTTGGGGCATCATTCACGGCTTTAGAGGCAAATGCAAAGTTGGTACAGCATCGTCCTTTAAAAGCCAATGGTTTTTTGTTCAAATACCCAGTAATTCAGCCTTTAAATCCCTTTTATAAGAATCCTCTGGAAAATGTTTAGAACAAACGCGTGCATATTTAACGTTTATATTGTCTTTTCGTTTGCAAACGTTCACCCACATTTTCTGAAGACTTTCATCTGTTGGAAATCTAAAGAACATTATGTCCTTGTAACTTTTGTGTTGATTATTTGTATTACACATCGCCACTGAACAACGCATTTTGGAAAAAATAATTATAAAACTAGATTAGACCGTTTGAAATACACAAATCTCTCAACAAATCGCACTTTCATCCGCACGTTTAACCTAAATTCGTCACCACATGACGTAGCAAAAGCACAGCGAAGCTCCGCCCACCTGCGCAAGATCATATCTTCTTATTTCTGTGTATATGAGATATAAACATGAATTGTATTCTTTTGAGACCAGATCAGTAAACAAAGTAACAGAAGTGAGACCAGATAAGTGAAACAAAGGGATATTATTATTTTGAAACCTATGTCGCTAACTTTATTGTAAATATTTTATTAATATTTTAAATTGCATTTGCCATCATGATCACTTGTAACTGATAGATGTAAAAGGGATAACACTTATAATGTTCCAAAAGAATATACCTATAATTTGCAGCTTGCTACAATTAAGGGTTATCTACTTATTGGAGAAAAATAGTTTTTACTTTGTTTGTGACGTCTATAATCTAAGAGAATAAAAGTCATAGATATTTATTTTTATTTACTAAAGTATTTAACTTTTGAAAATAAGTTTTATACAGATAGTTAGCTTAAAGCAATGATGAAAACTTTTAAATTAATTAGCAGAACTTTATATCAGCGATACCTGACTTTGCAGGTAGTATTTTTATTTAATTATAATAACACTAAGCTCTTGTTAAAATAAAAAATCGATATGTTTAGAATTTAGACATAATTTTTGATCTGTTTTTAGCCATATATTTATATAAAATTAAGCCTCTTAAAGCATCCCCTAAACAAAAAAATTAGCTCTGCAATTGGCGTGTCTACTTTGGGCAGACTGATGTGGTGGCACTACCGTGTTGTCTAAAAGGGCTGTGAAATGCATAACTGCATGTTTCAGTGCTTGGACAGCGTTGACGGAACAGGGGGAAGGATGGGTTAAACATCTAATAACCCGACACCCACGGTACTCTGGTATTTAGGCATATGCCTTCGTGGGATGTCAAAAGATAAAAAAAATAAAAAAAATAAAGTTAAATTTATTATAAGCATTAACGAAAATATTGGATATCATTTATTCTGTTAAATTGTTTTAGCCAGTTTTAGTTTCATACAAGATTTTATGTATGTTACGCCGAATTTGTGTAATTGTCGATTTCAAGTCTTCGGCAAAATGGTGCTTAATTCGTGAAATAAATATTTAAAAAAATTGTCACATTGGGGTGGACATGGTTAGTTCTGGCTAGGTAAATCTTTTTTTATTCGCTTTATTAAACAAATATTTAACTAAGTAGAACTAACCATGACCTCCCCAATGTGACAGAACAGCTTAACTTTGCCGAATACATGAAATCGGCAATTACACAAATTCGGCGTAACATAAAAATATAACCTATATCAGGGTCATGAAATACGAGTATGTTAAAAAGATATGTAACAATAAATTTTAAATCTTTAGTACAACGAATTTTGCAAACGTATTGGCTCTGTACAGGGTGTTTTTTTTTGGTTGGGATTGTAGGGTATAGGCTAAACAGTAAGAGATACAAAAAACTGAGATACAGCGCAAGAAAATTAATAAGTACCTGAAGTAATTGTTTTGTTGCTATTATAAATGAATCAATTTTCTGTGGTTGTGGCTGTTTTGGTTAATAAAAGATTTAGTATTCTTGTTAAATTCGGTTTTAATATAATACTCTTTAAAAAATAAATGAATATCGAATCAATCCGTGGCCATCTATTTTTTAAAATCTTTTTTGTTAGTTTTTCTGTTTAAAACAATGCAAAATATTAAGTGTTATATATTGTTGTAATGGCAAAAAAATGCAATTTTTACAATAATCAGATAAAGGGAGACCCATTTTAAAAAAATGCAAGTTTGGGTTATATCTCAAAAATTAAAACATTTATATTTATTTTAGGTAGGCCACTGGATTCTACGTAAAAGGTTATAAAACTATATAATAAAAATCGACGAATTTTGAGAACTACCATAGATTTTCTAAAACAGCGTTTCTTAACCTGTGGTCCCCGGATCCCTAGCAGTCCGCGAGCATATGTTAAGGGGTCCGCGGTCTTATCTGTGGACGTTTAAATTAATAAATAAATGTCAGCGATCACGAACGCACCGGTAAGCGGATAATGATAATGTTTTCAGTACTTCAATAAATTGTCCTAATTTAATTGTCTTTTTTATTAAGGGGTCCGTGAAATTGTGCTTGATTTTCTAGTGGTCCACGGACTGAAAAAGGTTAAAAAACGCTGTTTTAAACCAATCAAGTTAGCGTTGAACAGATTGTGCCGTTAAACTAAACACTAAAAAAGAGAATTGGGCATGTATCTTATTTTTGTATCTCCTACCGTTTAGTCTATACCCTATAATTGCAACCAAAAAACAAAAACCCTGTACAATCCAGCTCAGTACAAAAAAATAATTTATATAAAATGGTAAAATAAAAAATCGATTATAAATTTTTAAAAATTGTTGAAAATTATATATGCAAAAAAATACAAATTTTTCACCAAATTTAATGACCTCAAGAAATATAAGGAAAATAAATGATTGAAGGATGTATTGTTTTGGTGTTGTCTAATCATACTTACATTTCTGGCCCGCTTGAGGTTAAGTCGGATAGTTTCTTATTTCAGACTTTCTGCCCTGTGGTAGGGCTGGAAAGCCTAAGTGTGATTGCACAACTCTTATTCCTTCTATATTGTTTCCTCAGATGTTTATGCACTATTAGATTTTTAAAGTATTTGAGAAAACACAAAATTATATCCGGCATATCATTAGTTTATGAAGATCATAAGGCAATTAAAATCTTCTTTAGATTGCTCAAAAAAATTATGTTGGCTGTTGCGAAAAGACAGCCATTTAGGTACTTTTAAGCCGCCAAGTTCTACAGAAAAGAAAGATTTATTAATCCTCAAAGGTACTACTTTCGGATATATCCCCAATTCGCATAAACACATTATAATCATATTTTTGTACTAGCTTTAAAAAATAAAAATTAATTTTTTTTCAAAAAATACAATTTTTTCTATATGACATATGATATTTAGTTAAAAGTATGTAAACTTGATTTTAAGAAATCCAAATAGGCCCAAAATATATCTGGATAATTAAAAACTCCAGGAAAAATTGTATTTTTTAAATACTTCCATTAGGTCACTGAGTCTGGCGAGCCTTAGCTTTATTTATAGACATGTTATTCTGTAGACAAAGCATTTTTTTCTATTCATACTTATTCCAAAATGCAAATAGTAACTTTTTTAGACAATAACATATTTTTTTCGAAAGTGATATTAATAATGAAAATATTAAAATGCAAAAATACAACCTTAAAAAGTACAAATAATTTAAAAATTTATAATCATTTTCTATTTTCTTAGCTCTAGAACGCAAATGTAATGATATATCTTCATATATATTTTTCAAAATATAATTAAATAGAAATAGAATGGAATATTTTATTATTTATAATCCTTAGGTATAATATATAATAAAAAATATAATTTTTATAAAAAAACATATTTATTTGTCCTATAAAATATTGTGATATGTATAACTTCTAAAATATCTTGATTTTAGGAACCCTTATCTAAGTGCCTTATATCCTTTTTAAGTGTTTATTTTATCTAAAATAAAGCAAAGAGTAAATAAACCAAGTCTTTGTTTTATTATTTTAAAAGTAAGTAGAAGTGATTTTGCAAATATTTTATTGCGTTTAAAAACGGGTGAAGGTAAAACTTGAATTTTCGTAAATGAAATCGCATGTCCGTTCTAATAAAAAGAGACCATGCTAGGTAACATTTTTAAATGATAAAGATAAACAGATAACAGCGTTATTACTGAATTATTGCAACTATTTTAATTTTCTTTATTTTTTGAAATCGTGAAAGATAAAGAGAAATAGGACTGATTAAAACCAGGATATAGACGATCATGCAAAACTGTCACATTTGTATGAAAAGTCAATGCTAGCACGCAAATCAGAGTTCAACTTTGCACGCAAATATCGTCTTTTTCGGTTTAAAGGTAAAAGCGGTAAAAGTATCCAAGTACATTTTGTTAAAAATATTTTTGACCATTTTCAAACAAAAGATTTTTTTATAAATAATTTATTAATTACATTTATGACATCCATAAATTTTCATTGAAATTTTATACATAAATTGTTTTTAAAAAAATTGAGCCGACTTTAAAACAGTAATAAAAACCACTAAAAAATATAAAATAATAAAAAAAATAAAAGAAAATTTATTTAATTAAAAAAATAGTTAATTTTGTACCAAGGGCGTAAAATAGCACTTTTACGCCCGCGGCTGAAAGTTGTTGCTTGAGCTACGCGAGGACAACAATCAGATGTGGGCGTAAAAGTGCTTTACGCCAGAGGTGCAAACAATATTTTTGTACGACTGAAATTAAGATACAAGCATTCTCTGTAGTTAGGAGAAAATTTCCCAGGTTTTAATGTTTCAAATTGTTATCAGTATACTTTTAACATATGTTTAATTAAATAAATTGTTGTTTTACCAAAAAATGGTGCATTATTTAATTTTATTATTGTTTTATTAATTTATATGTGCGGGCGTTTTGGATACTTTTTTGCTTTAGGGCGTAACAGCGCTATTTAACGCCCTCATTTATAAATGCGGGTGTTTATGTGACCTTTTTCCTCAGGGCGTAAAGTGCAATTTTATGCCCTCAAAGGGGGCGTAAAATTGTATTTTTAGCCCGCTCATACAAAAAATATATTTAATTTAAAAAATTTCCCATGGCTTTATTTAAAAAATTGGAGAAAAAAATAAGTGATATATTAGTACTGTCCTGTAGTAAAAAAAAATAAATAAAATTGCCAATATACTTTAAACAACAAAAATTTGGAGGTTATTTTTTGAATTTTAGTATAGCCTTGAACATATTTTTTGGCAAGCCTGTGGCAATACCTTTGTTTAAATACTATACTCGTATATCACTACTATCACTACATAGTATAAATAGGGTTGCCCCCTCTTCCACAAACAGTAATTTCTCCCGGTCAAACAGTGCTAAAATAAAATGACAAAAGTTCTGATAAAAAAAAAACGTATTTTTAAAACATGAGCGACAAGGTGGCCACCGTCATAATGTTATATGTTCCGGCTAATATCCTATAAAAGGATTGAACTAGAACTAATCAATACTAACCAGAACTAACTCTCTCTGTTTTATGATCAAATCTTTGGACAGACAAATAGAACCTAATGAGGAGTAAAATTATTTATTTCAAGCACTTACCTACCTACCTACCTTCAAAAAAATAATAAAAAAACATGATTCAAAATGCCTTAAAGGGCGCCAAATTCTTTTTTGCACACAAGCGCCAGTAGCCATTATGGAGGCCCTGGACAAATGGACCAAAAATTTAAATGTTTAAGAAAGTTGTGTATGGAAACTGCTTTTGCTTCTTGTAAAAACAAGATTTACGTGGAAAAATTTGTTTTGTTTTGTACAGGGGCTCCAAAAACTACAAAAATCTAAAAATATGGATCAAGACAAAACTACCTTTCTTGTAATAATTTAGCAAAATGTTAAATAAAAAAGGTTTTTAAATTGAATGGGAATCCCATATTTTACATAAAATAAACAAAATTTTTATTTATATTATTATAGGTATTATGTATTTTTTTTTTGGAGGGTCATATTTTTTTAAATCAAATTTTTTACGATTTATACCTAATTTACCTTGTTTCAATACAACACAATAATTAATTGAGGAGCAGACTTTCAAATCGCACTTTGTCCATTTTTGACATTTTTCAGAAAAAGGGAAAAATTGTTACACTGTATTAATAAAGTTAAAAAAAAACACAAAACATTAAAAAAATTACTTTATTATTATTTTTTTATCCTACTTCTAAGTAACAACAAACTTTATCCGTTTTTTCAAAAAAAAAAATCCTGGACAAAACGCCTTTTTATTGTCTCAAAATGTAGTTTGATGACTTAAATAATAAATACATATAAACTAAAAATAGATTTCTGGGGGTTAAATAAGCAATAAATTAAATAACTAACAAGTTCTTCTCCATCTTCACATTGATCGCAGGTCTGATCTTCTTTTTAGTTATATTGGTATGATACTGATCTTTTAAAATTACGTCTAACCAAGTTAACTCTGGATCTAAAGCCCAATCCTTGCCTGACAAACTAAAAATTGTTTTTTCTTCTTAACAGCATGCTTTATTGACAATTACAGCAGGATTATGTTACTTAGTTTTTTTGGTTTATAATTAAATTTAAAAACTTTTATAAAGGGTCATCATTTCTGTACAAAACCTCTGTTTTATATAATATCGGGTTATGATTATTCTTTTGGCTTCACTGATACCTATAACTTCTTTGAGTGAAAGTGCTGCATGTCTTATATTATACAGAGTTCAATCAAAGCCAAGCTTACGAACCTGCCCTTTCTTAGAATATATTTCATTATATTTGTCTGGTGATTTTATAAAAGCATGGGAACGTAAAGCTAGCTCAACTTGTCCAAAAACTCTATCAGCTGGCTTATATGAATGGCCACGAACGGGGAACGTCGTCGTAATAAAATTGATTCAATGGTTTTAGGAGCACTATTTAAAAGCAACATCATTAGTGCATGAACGATATAAGAATTTTAGGAAGAATTTGCGGTAATATTTAGTTTCATTTCCTTGTCCCTCTATTTGTAGCATCAAATTTCTTTTAAAAACTACTTATTAGGTACTACCCACGTATCTACCTCTATCACACTGTTAACTGCCACTGCTACACTTCCAGAAAGTAAATAAAGTCGTTACATGGTAAACAAGCATTACAAGACGAACAAATCGTATATTGTTCATAATAACGCTATTTGATTGTCTCTCGCCTATGGAGAAAATGCGTTTTGTTTGTCTAGGTTGTTTTTGAAGCTAAAAATATACCTACGTGAAATATTGCGCTTCGAATATCTAGGACTACGTAAATTATTAAATTAATGTGTTCTTAAGAATTCAACGTCACCTAGAAGTCAAAATGGTGAAAATATGGACAAAGTGCGTTTTGAAAGTCTTGCTACTAAGAACTAACCAGAACTAACCTTTTGTATTTTTTGTGCTCCTCAATTAATGTCAAAGTTTGTCAAATATATTTAAATACAAACATTTAAAACCAGATAAATGACGTAAAAAAGGTGTAAAACATTTATTTTACAATTAAAATAATATGACACCAAACAATTTGTTTTTGTTTATTTTATTTGAAATTTTAGATATCGTATCCTCATTTTATTCTAATGTAATTTTCTAGAAAGTTGCGGCAACTCCGATTTTGACGAATCTAAAAGATTTTTTTCGGAAACGTTTCGATCTCGAGATATTCGTCATCAAATTTTAAATTCAAATAACTATCCCTATTTTTACTATATTTCCTCTCTTTTGCACCTAAATCCTGATATCAAAGTAAGTTGATACACAATATATCATTGAACATTAAAAACCCTTTTAAAAGATGTTTTATTTATTGATTTTATGCCTCTCTTTATTGATATAAAAGGTATGGTAAAATGTTTGCTTTAAATCAAGTCGCCATGTCTGTTCTGCAATCATTCCTAAATTATAGGCGTATGCATGGTTGCAGCTTTTTAGGAGTAAAAGGTTCGGAATATAATTTAAAAAAACGAGTAAATTAACTAAAAACGAGGTATTTTTAAAGATGTTCATAAAATATTGTGTGCCAATTTAGTGTTAGTGTAGTTATATCAAGAATTTTGTGCAAAAAGAATGCGGAATATAGTAAAACTAAGGATAGTTTGAATTTCAACTTTGATGATAAATATCTCGAGAACGAAAGGTTTCTGAAAAAAATTCCCACCACTTAAAATCGGAGTTGCCGCAACTTTCTAGACAAATACCGTTACTTTTTTATTTGACATTTTGCTAAATTAGTAAAAATAAGGGTACCTAGTTTTGTCTTGGTCCATATTAACATTTTTGTAGTTTTTGGAGTCCCTGTATAAAACAAAACAAATTTCTCAACGTAAATCTTGTTTTTAAAAAAAGCCAAAAGCAGTTGCAGTACACAACTTTTTGATAATTTAAATTTTTGGTCCATTGGTCCTATTGTAAATAAGTCCATCCGTGCACATACTGTATATATACCTACTTCGGATTGGAGATCATTGGATTGAGAAAGCTATTATTTACCTCGCACATTATATCTCCTATCGGCGCTACGCGCCTCAAGATATAAAAATGCTCGGTAAATAATGGCAGAGTTGGGTCGTATTCGAATACTCAGTATTCTGAATAGTATTCAGAATACATTTTGCCGGTACTTTTGTGTGTTTGGTATTCAGTAGAATACTTTTTATTGGTTAGTATTCGGGATTGTGTATTCGAATACTTTAGAAGTATTCGAATACCGGTCTTCCGTGCATTCGAATACCGGAATGCGTAAGCAGTATTTGAATACCAAACGAGTAGAATACTCAAAGGAAACAAAAAGTAGGGAAAAATGAGGTGGGGAACTTTTTTTTCTTTTGTTCTTTAAATTTTTAATTATCGGTTTTTTTCTTTTCTAGTATTCGAATCTACTGAGTATTCGAATACTTTTTTCTTCCAAGTTTTCAAATATAAATTTCTTTTCCGGCATTCGTATTCGAATATAGTAAAAGCATTTGCATTTACTTAGAAGCAAAAGCATTTACTTTAAATTTAATAAGTAAAAGCATTTGCTTCTTTTTATTCATATGACCCAAAAGCTCACTTCTCACCCTAGGTATATAATATACTATTTTTTTCCATTTGATTAAACATAATAATAAAACTGTAGTGTTTTTAGGAACTGGTCCTTTACATCTTAAACAAACCCTTTGTTTGATAAATTTTTAACAAAAAAAAATAAGAGTTAAAAATACACATGATAAACTAAAACTTCCTTAATTTATATATTTCGTAGTATAAAACGTAAAAAGTCACACAATTAAATTATGTAGAAATCCAGAATAACGCAAATTTCCCGAAAATTGAAAATAAAAATAGAAAATGCCAAGCAAAACATGAATCAGCTGATCGATAAACCAAGAACAAAGATAAAAATCGGATTAAACGTCATCGTCCTTGTCAGCTGATTGTCAGAGACACCAACTTCACCCTAGAAATACAAAAATGTCACTAGATATAAAAACGTATTTTTCTTTAAAACTGTTTGTATCATTTTAATTTTAAAAACTAATTCTGTAAAATCCTAATTTTTACTATCTTTCAATGTAATTATGCGCCCAAATTCTGTTTAATAAAGAAAACAGATTCAGGGTTCGAGATTATACATAGGTAACGAGATTATTCTAGAAAATTCTGTGGTGGGGGATGCCGGGAATATAAAACTGTTTCACGGACGGGAACGCCATTATTCTTGTGAAAAGATTCTTGTTGTAAAGTGCTACAAAGCTAGTTCAAGTTTTTCTTAAAAAAAAAGTGATATTTATTCATAAGTGCGATATAGTGAAAAAATAAGGTAAATAAAAGTTAAAACCATTGTTAATTTAGCTGGCTTTTGAAAAATTATTATATTTGTTTCCAAGCGACTTTTTCTTTGTTTTCATAACAAAATTATAATTCTAGTGTTTAAAATCAAGCTTATTTATATATTAAGAACTAAGGACTAATTTTTTCGTAAGTGCTTTTTGTTTAAATATCCAATTTTGTGTTCTAATTTTATTTTTGGAATGGATTCTTTGTTAGTCAAATATCAAAATGGCGTCGGGGCGAGGCGGTGACAAACGCAATCAATACGTTTATCCTTAAATATTTATATCCAAGAAGTTATTTCTAGGTTTTTTTTTGTGAAACAATTAATATTATTTTCCAAAACCAGATTTCTTATGAATTAATCTTGTTCACCCAATTTAACCAATAGGTATCTTAAAGAAACTTCTTATACAATTGCATCATTTGCATTTTTGTTTTGTTTTGCAATTCTTGTAAAAAGAAAGGCTCTCCCATTTCTCCAGTATTCTTTAAGATATAGATTAGCTGGGTAATTATTAAAATATACGCATACATTTGGGAAATTATTTCATGACAATGAATGACCAATTCATAATAAAGTTTGGTTAAATGTTTTAGGGTAATTATTTACAAACAGAACGTTTCGCAGATTTTAATGATATTTGGTATACGGCATTTTTTGGGGCGCTGGTCACCAATCTAAAAGAATTCTCCAGATATTCATCACCAATCTTGAATAGAAAACCAACCCAAATTCACCATATTTCCCCTTCTTTTTGCAAGAAGTTTTTCAGTAAATTGGCACTTGATATTTTATTTCCACCTTTTAAAAACCCATTTTTCTATTTTATTTTACCCATTTTTCAATTATTTTAATCAAAGTAGTCACAGCGCCACCGTTGCGACTGTGATTGAAAGTAAAGCTTTACAATTTTACGGAAAAAATAGGTACAATAAATAAAAAAATGGGGTAAAGGTGCTGAATAGGGTTTTCGGTAATTTTCTAGAAACCGGCGGCAACTCCGATTTTGACGAAATTTGTTATACGGGGTTTTTGGGGCGCTGATCACGAATCTGAAAGAATTATTTGGCGGAAACGTTTCGTTCTCGAGATATCCATCATCAAAGTTGGTACTTGAACTAAGCTTATTTTCACTATATTCCTCCTTCTTTTGCAAACAATTCTTGATTTAAAGCTAAAGTGTCACACAATATTTGATTTTCACCTTTTAAAACCCCGTTTTCTACGTTTTTACATTATTTTTGCAATAAATTACGTGGGTTTTCTTTGATAATGCGGCAACCATACATACACATAGAGCTTCATGGCACACTGGTATTGAAATGATTCAAAGTATAGCTATGCAATTTAATGCAAAAATAATGTAAAATACGTAAAAAAACGGGGTTTTAAGAGGTGAAAATCAAACATTTTGTGACACTTTGGCTTTAAATTAAGAATTGTGTTCAAAAGAAGGGGGAATATAGTGAAAATAAGCTTAGTTCAAATTTGAACTTGATGATGAATATCTCGAGAACGAAACGTTTCCGCCAAATAATTCTTTCAGATTCGTGATCAGCGCCCCAAAAACCCCCGTATACCAAATTTCGTCAAAATCGGAGTTGCCGCCGGTTTCTAGAAAAGTACCGGGTTTTCTGCCATTTTTATGATTTTTAAAAATAAATGATACTCACTGATTTTAGACCCTTTTCTTAATAAAACACCAGTGGCGCTGCTCCAAAATATCCAGTTTTTAATTAATTATAACTTTCCAAACTTTCGGGACCGGGATGTGAATAGCGTTGCTGGGCGGGGTAAAATACGTAAAATGAGTTAATATTCGTCAAAATCACATCCAAAATTAAGTTAAAATCATTTTTATGAGTATTCTAAAAAATGAAGAAATTTAAAAGGAAATTGAAATTTATTTATAACCTCAAACTAGCAAACAAGGTTAAAGAAACGTCAGCAACATTGAAAATATGCCAACTAGATATTTATTTTTTTATTTCTTAAAAAAGCCAATTTTAAAAAAAAAAGGTAATAGTTTAGTATACGGTTTTCTGTTATTTTAAAAGTGGCGCATATCCAAAATATTCCGTTTAAAAAAAATATCAGTAAATAAACATATGGGACCGGGGAGTGAAAAGGGGTGCTGGGTGGGGTAAAATTGGTAAAACGACTTAATGTAACTGAACATCACATTTAAATTGCGTAAAAATTACATTTTTCTACATATCTTTGAGAATAAAAATAAAAAATATAAAAATTGTAAACACAACCTAAAAGTAACTAAACTAAAAGACGGGTCTGGTGACATATAAGGGTCACTGATTTTTTTGAATTTTTAAAATTTTATGTGGATGGTATGGTATATTGATATTTAATATAAAAAAAATTAAAAAGAAAAATGCGGAATATTCACAAATATTTTTTTAATTTTAAATTAGAAACTTACGGGGTAGGGGTGCTGGGTGGGCTAATCAGAATTGGCCGATGACATCATGAATTTATTGTCAACAAAATTGCGAAAACCGGAAAATGAGTAGGGGTGCTGCCAATTAAAAAAAAAAAAAAATGTGTTGCTAACCAAAACAAACCTGACCGTGACTTCGGGCACGTTGAATTTTATTTAAAAAAATTCACTACATGTATAGAACTCCAAGTAAAAACGACATGTAACGAGGTCTAGACACTAATATACTGGTCGCGTATTGTTTGTCCTTTATTATCTTGCAGCTGTAACAAGGATGGAGGAATTCTGGATTTTTCGTATTGAGGTGGCAACATAAAAAGTCGCATACTTAATGACATTTAAACTGTCAAATGGTAAATTTAAACAATGCAAATAATGAAAAATGGTAAAAATTTAAAAGTGAATAATTTTTAAATAAGTTGATTTTAGAAAATTGATCTGTACTTAGAATAAATATTTAACAAGTACACAATGTATTAATAGCAAAATCGTTACTGTAAAGTGTTTACTTTTTTGACCCTTATATGTCACCAGCAACAAAAAACGACTAATAAACGTCAGTTAAACTTATACCATGCAAAATATGGAAAGCATTTTTCAACATTGGAAGGGTCTGATTCTATTTATGAATGGATAAAGGAAAGAATTCACACAAACTGAGTCATAAAGTGTGTATTAGTCTTTGGTTTAATTAAGGATATTAAAAAAAAATGTTGCTAACCAGAACTAACCTGACCCCCTCAATAGGTACTTTTGTCTTTTGTCCATATTAAAATTGGACAAATGTCAAAAAAAAAATATATTTTTATTATAAAAAGAAAAAATAATTCATAACTGCGCCTTCATATTATTAAGAACAACTAATAGATAACATGTAAGTCAATATATTCCAAGAAATACTTTAAATAGCCAAAAACTGTATACTAAATAATTATCAAAAAAAAAAAAAAAAAGAGACTTTACCAACAATAACTAACCTGACTGTGAATTCGGGCACGTTGAATTTTATTTAAAAAAATCCTCTTCATACAGAATGATGTTGCCAAATGTTTAGATTAAAAGTAAAAAACTTTCGTAGGATTCCCAAACACCGTAATTTTATTCAAATGTGGCAACATTGCTGATTTTGCTGTTTAATTAGGCATGCCTTAAAACCCCCAAATTTTAAATTTTGTGGTCCCCCCCAAATAACAAATTTTGTTTCTATCTAAAAAAATGGAAAAAATTCGTGTAGCACAAAACTAGGAACTCCAGCAACAGTGCCTATAACACTGTTTAATTCAGCATATTCAAAACACCCTAAATCCCAAAGCAATTTTTTTTGTTAACCGTATTTGTCGGAGTGGTTTAAACAGTATTCGAAAATGATGATATAAACATAAAAATCAAGAAAATGTAGGTTTTCAAACCGTTGCGTCACAGCGCAAGAAGCTTTTGGGTTATGATTATAAATTTAATTTTTTGGGGTTAATACGTACTTTACTTTACACTAAATATATATAAATTGAAATTTTTGTTTTTTACAAAAAATATAAAATATTTTATAACAGTGCTATTATATTGTGATTAAGAATAAAAAGGAGATAACATGTAAGCCAAAATATTTTAAAAAATGATAAAAACAGTAGAAAACCCTATACGGCATAATTACCAAAAATGGGTAGAAATCAAATATTGAGTACTAATTTCAGCTTTGTTTGGCAATGGGTAAAGTATAGTGTACTTTGGAAGGGAAATAAGTTCTAAAAAAAAAAAAGATTTTTGTGTTAGGAAGGAGGATTTTATGGTTTATTTATTAACAAATAAATTTAATATCTACATATTAGGTTTTTTGTTCTCTATGCTTGCTCATACGAGTGGTCCAAATACTTCTTGGACAACAATCAGCATTTTAATAAAGTGGATCTAACTTCACAAACTCAAAAATAATTTAGTTCAGTTAAAATTAGTTTTAATAAGGACTGAATGTTGAAGACCTAGTCCTGAATTACACTGATAATGCCAAATGGTTTATTGACAGAAAAAGTTAAAAACTTGCTATAACTATTTGTTATACCAAACAAAGCTTTAGCCTTACATCAACAATGGTTTACAAAGAGAAAATAGTGAAAATAAGGTAAACTTGCTTCTAAATTTGATTGAGGATATCTTGAAAACAAAACATGTCTAACCTAAATTTCTTTCATACTTGTTATCAAAGCCCCAAGAAAAAACCCAAAAGTATATCAAAGTTTATTAAAATCGACGATGCGTCCGGTTTGTAAACAATTAAGGACAAAGCACACTAGGTGCTCAGGTCTCGGTAGGCTCACCAACCGGTCAAATATTTTATGTGCTCATTAACAGATCTTGATAATGTGCAGTAAATCTATTAGTACTCTACTATTTATTTAACACAATAATTTTCCAAATTTATCTGTATTTGAATTTACTATTCTCTTAAAATTTTAAAGGAATCTTTTATTTTGTTATTTTTTTAATAAATGAACAACTTTTTTAGTTAATTTGAGGTTTTTAAATTACTTTGGATAAAACATTTACATATTGATGTTTTTCGCAAAATTTATTTTTAAATGTTACAAATTAATTTAAAATTCAGTAATTTTTTTTTACAGAATGCAGATCTTCGTAAAAACCTTAACTGGTAAAACAATCACCCTTGAGGTTGAACCCTCTGATACTATCGAGAATGTCAAGGCTAAGATCCAAGACAAAGAAGGCATTCCCCAGATCAGCAAAGATTGATCTTTGCAGGAAAACAGTTAGAAGATGGAAGAACCCTATCTGATTACAATATCCAGAAGGAATCTACCTTGCATTTGGTACTCCGATTGAGAGGTGGCATGCAGATCTTTGTTAAAACCTTAACTGGTAAAACAATCACTCTTGAGGTAGAACCCTCTGACACCATCGAGAATGTCAAGGCCAAGATCCAGGACAAAGAAGGAATTCCCCAGACCAGCAAAGATTGATCTTTGCAGGAAAGCAGTTAGAAGATGGAAGAACCCTTTCAGATTACAATATCCAGAAGGAATCCACTTTGCATTTGGTTCTTCGGTTGAGAGGTGGTATGCAGATCTTTGTTAAAACCCTAACTGGTAAAACCATCACTCTTGAGGTTGAACCCTCTGACACAATTGAAAATGTTAAGGCTAAGATCCAGGACAAAGAAGGAATTCCCCAGATCAGCAAAGATTAATCTTTGCAGGAAAACAGTTAGAAGATGGAAGGACCCTCTCTGATTACAACATCCAAAAGGAATCTACCTTGCATTTGGTACTCCGATTGAGAGGTGGCATGCAGATCTTTGTTAAAACTTTAACTGGTAAAACCATCACTCTTGAGGTTGAACCCTCTGACACAATCGAAAATGTTAAAGCCAAAATCCAAGACAAAGAAGGAATTCCCCAGACCAGCAAAGATTAATCTTTGCAGGAAAACAGTTAGAAGATGGAAGAACTCTTTCAGATTACAATATCCAGAAGGAATCCACTTTGCATCTGGTTCTCCGGTTGAGAGGTGGTATGCAGATCTTTGTTAAAACCCTAACTGGTAAAACCATCACTCTTGAGGTTGAACCCTCTGACACAATTGAAAATGTTAAGGCCAAAATCCAGGACAAAGAAGGAATTCTCCAGATCAGCAAAGATTAATCTTTGCAGGAAAACAGTTAGAAGATGGAAGGACCCTCTCTGATTACAACATCCAGAAGGAATCTACCTTGCATTTGGTACTCCGATTGAGAGGTGGCATGCAGATCTTTGTTAAAACTTTAACTGGTAAAACCATCACTCTTGAGGTAGAACCTTCTGACACAATAGAAAATGTTAAAGCCAAAATCCAAGACAAAGAAGGAATTCCTCCAGACCAGCAAAGATTAATCTTTGCAGGAAAGCAGTTAGAAGATGGAAGAACCCTTTCAGATTACAATATCCAGAAGGAATCCACTTTGCATTTGGTTCTCCGTTTAAGAGGTGGTATGCAGATCTTTGTTAAAACCTTGACTGGTAAAACTATCACTCTTGAGGTAGAACCCTCTGACACAATTGAAAATGTTAAGGCTAAAATTCAAGACAAAGAAGGAATTCCTCCAGACCAGCAAAGATTAATCTTTGCAGGAAAACAGTTAGAAGATGGAAGAACCCTATCTGATTACAACATCCAAAAGGAATCTACCTTGCATTTGGTACTCCGATTGAGAGGTGGCATGCAGATCTTTGTTAAAACCTTGACGGGGAAAACAATCACACTTGAAGTTGAACCTTCAGACACCATTGAAAATGTTAAAGCTAAAATCCAGGACAAGGAAGGAATTCCCCAGACCAGCAGCGATTGATCTTTGCAGGAAAACAATTGGAAGATGGTCGTACACTTTCAGACTACAATATTCAAAAAGAATCTACCCTTCACTTGGTTCTTAGGTTAAGAGGTGGAATGCAAATTTTTGTAAAAACTTTAACTGGCAAGACTATTACTTTGGAAGTAGAACCATCAGATACCATTGAAAACGTTAAAGCCAAGATCCAGGACAAGGAAGGAATTCCCCCAGACCAGCAGCGATTGATCTTTGCAGGAAAACAGTTGGAAGATGGGCGCACCCTATCTGATTACAACATCCAAAAAGAATCTACCCTTCACTTGGTATTAAGATTAAGAGGTGGAATGCAAATTTTTGTTAAAACTTTAACTGGTAAGACCATCACTCTTGAGGTTGAACCGTCTGATACAATTGAAAATGTTAAGGCTAAAATTCAAGACAAAGAAGGAATTCCACCAGATCAGCAAAGGTTGATTTTTGCTGGTAAACAGTTAGAAGATGGTCGTACACTTTCAGACTACAATATTCAAAAGGAATCTACCCTTCACTTGGTTCTCAGGTTAAGAGGTGGAATGCAAATTTTTGTAAAAACTTTGACTGGCAAGACCATCACTTTGGAAGTAGAGCCATCAGATACTATTGAAAATGTAAAAGCTAAAATCCAAGATAAGGAAGGTATTCCACCAGACCAACAGAGGTTGATTTTTGCTGGCAAGCAGTTGGAAGATGGTAGAACTTTATCTGATTATAATATTCAAAAAGAATCAACCCTTCATTTGGTCCTTAGGTTAAGAGGTGGTATGCAAATTTTTGTTAAGACCCTAACTGGTAAAACAATTACCCTGGAAGTAGAACCATCAGACACAATTGAAAATGTTAAGGCTAAAATTCAAGACAAAGAAGGTATTCCCCCAGATCAGCAAAGGTTGATCTTTGCTGGCAAGCAGCTAGAAGATGGTCGTACACTATCAGATTACAACATTCAAAAAGAATCTACCCTTCACCTTGTACTAAGGCTTCGTGGTGGACAATAGATGCTTTATAACTTTTTGTATTTTTTTAAAGGCTGAATTTTTTAAGTTGCTAATAAATAAATGAACTGATACTTGCCGTTTTTGTTGTTTTCCCTCAATTATCACACTGCAAAGTATTTTTTAAATTAAAAACAGCACATTTTTAATCACTTAAATTTATAAATTTTAACATCTTGAAACTTTTTTATTTTTTGGTTTGATCGTATGAAAATAAATAAAAATGGTAATTCAATTCTGTATTTTCTTATTATCTTTTTAAGGAAAATGAAGTATGACAAAAGTTATTTTTTTATATAGAGAATGTGCATTTTTACCACTATCGAAAACATTTTTACATAAAAAAATTTAAAAAATGCTGTGGTATATTAGAGATTGCCGATTGTGTACAATCTCCAATATTACCATATACAGGGTGTGCGAACTCTACACGAAATATCTTTGCCCCTATATGAGATACAAAAATTTATTTCGTAGATAAGTTTTATTTATTTGAATACACTTATTTTATTAACAGTATTGGTCAATGTTATTCAAGGTGTCTTAAAAATACATTTTTATTGTCGATAGATTTTCTTAAATGAAACACCCTGTATCACACACGATATGTCAATTATTGCTGGTTTTTGAGATATCAACAGCATGTTAATATACTAATTTAACAATTTAAAAATGTTACATGTGTCACTCTAACGCTGACAGAATTATGAAAAAATAATTAGAACCAAAATATATTTTTCTTTAAGTACATCATCATGCTGTCGATATCTCAAAAACCAGCAATCACGATATGAGGCGTTGAGGGCAAGAGGCAGGAGCGGACCATCTCACAATTCAAAAAATTACTTTTAACAAATATTTTCAATGGCATAAAACTTGTTTAACAGAGCCAAAATAGACTAGGATAGTGGTAATTCACTTTCGCTCTGATAAAGTTTTATACTATTGAAATTACGCGTTGAAGTAAACTTTTGAATTGTGGGATGGTCCGCTCTGGCTTTCAACGCCTCGGTGTGTTATAGTATAGATTTTTTTATGTAGAATTTAATACCCAAAATTTGATTAAAAATACCGGGTGTTTCATTTAAGAAAACCTACTTGACGTTGAATGAAAGTTCTGTTTTTACGACGCCTTGTATATAATAATAACTTTTGTATAGGTAATACTGTTAATAAAAAAGGGTATTAAAAAAAAATTATATAAAGTTTATTTTTGTATCTTGTACAGGGACAAAGATATTCAATGTATAAAGGAAGGTGGGACACCCTGTATATGCCCTATTTTTTCTTTGTATGTAGCAAATTTTAATTTTCAAATAATACTCCATTATCTATGAGATCAATAAATCTATTATTTTTTAAAATAACCACAGCTTATGGGTCATTTTTTTAAAGAAGAAAGTTTTAATTTTAAGACTGGAAAAATATACATGGTGTTCTATTTAAAATATCAAAGTTGCCCTATATCCGAATCGGCCATTTTTTTGTGTTAACAGAATGTCACACCCAATTGGCGAGGATATGATAGAAAGTTTAAAAAATCAAAGGCTTTCTGCAAAAACTGCTTTTTATTACTGTATTTGTTCCAATTAAGTTATATGGCGATCAAAATGTAGTCTGGCAGTATACTAAAATTATCTTTAATATTTCCTCGTTATTAAAAAAAAGGCCAAAAAACATTAGGGTACATTTACACCATACGTTGAAATTAAAAAGGTTTTTGGCCAGAGTTTCATAAAGGAATAATAAAGTACCCAAAATATTTACTTACCATCATTTTTCATCTGAAAATTTTAAAAGCATATTAAAATTCTAAATAACTTGACTTGCAACACGCAAACATTATTTAATATTAACTAGCGGAAAAAAATTAAAGGATAAAAAAAACTCCAAATTTCTTGACGTTTTTCAAGTGGCTATATTTCGCTTAACAGTTATCGTACTGAAATTAAAAAAAAAACATTTTAAGGTTTCTAGTTTTAAGATCATCATACAGTGAAAAAACTTTTCAAGCAACGTCTACAGCGCAATCTTTATGAATACCGAAAAGATTTTTTTATATTTTCGTTATTTTTGGTCTAAAAACTTAACCAATATATGGATCGGATAACTCGTTTATTCAGCTTTAATTTTTTTCAAAAGTTCGATACGACCACTTCCCGCTGAATTTTAATTGAAACTGAACAATAAAAGACCTTTTTGTCTTTAACCATCAATATCTGAGCAACCGCTGATGGCACAAAAAAATTAAGGATGGTTTTAAAATCTTAAATAAATACTTTACAATAATCGGCTATGGTTTAAAAAAAATGTATTTTTTTATTTTTTACGATAATTTCAAAAATAAATAAAAAATGGTGTTTTTGTGGCTTTTGGTATAATCAGGCGCTAAATATAAAATATCGAGAAAACCAGTATTGTTAAGTGTGCGTTTTAGAGTTCAATATGTTTAAAAAACTCCACAAAGTTGCGATTCAATCCATCAAGCCGTTTTTTTGTTTCATTTGATCAAATTTTTGAGAAAGAATTAAAGGATCACGATTTTGATTTTAAATGGTCATAACGTTTAACTCAATGCAACAAAAGGTTTTAAAGTTTTTTATACATTATTTTATTGATTAAAGTGTGGAAATTTAGGGGACAGAAATTTTAAAAAAGAAAAATTAATTTAAAAAAACGGGTTTTAAAATTATTTGAATTATAAAAACAAAGATTAATGGTTCCAACAATTTTTTTTTTATTTTTTCCCCATAAATTAAATCGAAACTTTGTGAAGTTTTTTTGGCATATTAAACTGTAAAACGGACACATAACATTACTAGTTTTTCTCGATATTTTTAATTTGGCGCCTGGTGGTCGTATCGTACTTTTAAAAAAGAAATTTAAAGATGAATGAACAAGATATCCGATCCATGTAGTGGTTAAGTTGGCAATTTTTTTCCAAGTTTTACACAAAACAGAAACCGAAAAAAATAAAAAAGTCTTTTCGGTATTCATTAGGATTGCGCGGTAGACGTTGCTTAAAAAAATTACCTGTAGAATCTTAAAACTAGAAACTTTAAGCTTTAAAATGCTTTTTTAAAATTTCATTACGATAATTTTAAAGCAAAATATAGCCACTTAAAAACGTCAAAAAATTTGGAGTTTTTTGTATCCTTTAATTTTTTCCGCTAGTGTAGTTTAAAATCAAAAAGGGAGACCACTATTAAAATAAAACAATGGCTATAAAAGCATTCTTTTATTTGATAATATAAAACTTTTGATAATAGAAATATAAGTATTTATAAACGTTTTTACAAATTATAAGTAAAATAAAGCAATACAAGTCGTGCCATCTCGTTATGTTTAAATTAAATTTCAGTATGTTAAATACGAGCAGATAGTGATTAGACAAAGAATGCCTCAATGTAAACACATCTTTCGACGCACTGGCTAATATTCCGCATTGAACGGTTCGAAGTGGCATGAAGTGTATACTTGTTTGACAAACACATTGCTGCATAATACAATATTATAAAATTATAAATTTGATACATTGCTGCTATCCCAGTCGTTAAAATAATTTTCTTATTTTTATGCTTTTGATGGCGAGACAATTTATACTATCAATATATTTTTTAGAATCGCGAGAAGAAATTATCTTTCGAAATAAATTTGTTGCTGCGAAAAAAGTAATTAATCACTTAAGCCGGCTGTCCATGAGAGCGGTTTTCCTCTCGCGGATGATAATTCAGCGTTGTGATTGGTTAGTGCAAATTTAAAATGCTTTTCCCGCCAATCACAACGCTGAATTATCATCCGCGAGCGGAAAACCGCTCTCATGGACAGTACACGTTCCGCAAATCGCATTTCGCAAGTATATAAACTAAGCTTTGGAAGTCATAATTTAATAATTAAACATTTTAATTTACCACTTATACCCACTTTAATTCATAAAACCACATTTTCACGTCAAAATTATTTCGTGTAATGACGTCACAAATGTTACTTATTGAAAGTATTTCAAAACCTTCGCAGAGGAACGTTTCGAAAAGGATTGACAGTTTATATGTCAAAAGGGTTCTTATGGTTGCTTTTGTTATTACTTATTAAATGGAACTTAACGACTTTATAAACATTGACGTAAATGACGAAATCGTGGTTAAAAATTATTTTGAAATCTTTTACGGCGAAAATATGGTTTAAATATCCCCTAAACGGTTGTGGCAAACTATTTATTGCTCTAAAAAATTCTTATACATAATACCAGTCATTTTTTTCACAGATTGGTTAAATTAATCTTGGTATAATATTTTTATAAAAAGACAAAAGATGATATAATTTAAAAATATGTAAATAGGAAAGAATTCCTAATTTAATTGGTTTGGAAGGGTTGGGCCTCTGACACCATAAGCGTCAGCGGCCCGCGTTGAGCGGAAAATGTAAGAGCGCCGTCTTTGATCTTTATGCGAGAATAAAAGAACTTTTTGCTCAACGCTGGCCGCTGACGCTTAGTATCGTGTCTGAGGCCTAAGAGTTATAAAACGGCGGCATGGGCGTCTCTCGCCTACTCTGCCTAACTAACCAGAAAATGTATGGCGAGTAAAACATACTGTACTAGATGCCATGGCATTTAAAGAAAGGTGGTGAATCTTCTCCCGACTATGTCAATTTTTTCTCCTGCTTCGATATAGAATAAAATGTTTTAATTCCAACCCTCTTTGTAAAACCTACATCCAAGGTTGCCGTTAGCAAATCTGTATATTATTTATTTATATTTCCGATATTTGTAGTCAAGATGTGTAACATTAGCTACAAAAATAAATATAACTATTTTAACCCCTAAAGACAGCTTTATAAAGAATTAGCTAAAATTAACATTATTTATTTAAAAGTGGTGTGCATCTGCCTTACACTGCTCTAAAAGCGCATTATATATAAGTTCTTTATTAGGAAATCTGTCCACCCACGACTGAATAAGATCCTCAACGGAAGGCCCATATTCTTTAAGTTTCACTTCGGAATTTTCTAACGTTGTATTAGCTTGTACAAAAATTTTTCTTGGCTGTTTTCTCGCCAAAACTATTGCTCGCCAACTTAACCATGGCTCTTGGACTTTGGAATAATGATTATACAGTTTTTCGGCTGCTTTCACGTTACCAGTAGCTTTATAAACTTGCAACTCGAGCAAGAAACGTCCAATGGCGCATCTACCTGCTCCTCTAATGGCTGAACGATCTAAAGTGACTAGAAGGTCGTTTTCACTTGGTTGAGTTACCTTGACTACTCCTGCTTGGATTAGGACTTGTGACAAGACATAGCGGGCCTAGGCAAAAAGACAAAAAAATTAGTATCACAGGTACTTTAAAAATTGTAAGAAATATAAAACGTGTTAAAAGTTAAAATAAGGGTGTCCAAGAATATGTGGGCAATCTCTCATATAGAACATGTGAAGATAATGTGACAAGTTCCTATAATTTTTTTCCTAAAGTCCCTCTTTACAGAGATATGTGCCCTTAAAGGACACCGCTGGAAATCAGTTTTTCTTGAATAACTTTTATAGTACTTGGTATAATAAAATATTTTTTAAAATGATAAATACTCTTTAAAATGGTATCCTTGTAAAACATTTGCCTTCATTAGTTCACCAGGGGCGGACTAACCTACACAAAAGTGTTAATTATTTTTACACCCTGTATATTAAAGAAATGAAATAGGTATCTTTGGGTAGCTTAAATCCTTTGCTAAAAAAGATACTCCTGTTATATGTTAATAAATCAAAGCGTTTTCTACAAAAACAATTTTTTGTTTAGTAGGGACGTCTAAAAACATTAAGTCATACTGTTGCAAATGGTACTAAAAAAACTTAAAAACATATTATTTGTTTATTTTGACGAAACAAAAAATAATTTTGCAGAATTGTGAAGGGTTCCATAATCTTTAATAATTAAATTTAAGGAATGCATAAAATTAGAGGGAGCCTATGTTGAACCGACAAACAAAATTATGAAATACAACCCTATTTAATCAAAATGTTTTTCTCAAAAACGCTTCACTTTATCGATATCAGACAGGTGTACCTTTTTTTTAGCTAAGGGTTTAAACTATTTAAAAATTATGTTTTTGTTGCTTTATTATACAGGGTATAAAAATAATTAGTACTATTATGTAAGGGTTAGTCCGCCCCTGGCGAACTAATAAAGGCTAATGTTTTACAAGGATATCACTTAAAGGAGTCTTAACTGGTATTTATCATATTTAAAAATTATTTTATTATACAAAGTGATTTAAAAAAACTATTTTCAGTGGCGTCCTTTAAGGGCACATATCTCTGTAGAGAGAGAAAATGTTTAATATGAACTTGTCACATTATTTTTAAGTGTTCTATATGAATCCGAGAAATTGCCCACATTTTCTTGGACACCTTGTATATAGGATATTTTAATATTTATATTTTCCAAGGATAATCTGTAATAACATTTACGTTTGTTTATACATATAATTTTAGTTTAACCTTAACCTAGAATACTTTTTTGGCAAATAGATTTACATTTTATATATATGCTATAGGTTTAGCAAATATTTATTGTAATTTAAACAAAAAATTGTAAAATTTTCCATGGCTAAAGGACTTCAGTCGAGGGCTACTTGGGAAATCAATAAAATATGTTTTAACAATAAAATAATAATATGTAATAACAAAAACTGGATATCCGTGAATGTTAAAATTTATTAATAATACAAAGAATGAAAACATGTTATTTATTGATTAAAAAACAATTATTATACTCAAACTCAACATTAAGGCCCAGTTGTACAAAGCAGGTTTAAACTCAGTTCTACTGAATTGAGGTCAGGTCTTTGAACCTTCCGTAAAATCTCAATATTGAAAACTAAAATTAAGCGACTTAGCAACGTTGCGGTTACAAATTTAGAACATAATAACATTTCATAATCAAGTTTTGCTTTCTGTTGTTGCAGTTATTATTCTATTTTTTAAAGAATTTTTATGATTTATGGGATGAATGTAATAAAAAATAAGAAAATAGTTAGTCTATAACTATACTCTAAGATCCCGCTGCAGGATTGGTGTGCTCATCGACTTTTTGTTTAAAACCAAATTTTTATGTCTATTTATAGTTAAGAGAATATATATTTACTAGGGTGCCTATCAAAATTTGGCCGCCATTATTTTTTAAAAATTATTTTTAATTGATTTTTGGTAAAAAATTTCGTTTATTTATTTTTTAAATAAAATAACGTCTATATAACGGTAATTAATATCAAGATTCTAAAAAATCACGGTTGCCGTTGCGCACCTGGCCGCACCTCTTTGCAGCCAGGTGTAAACAGGTATGATTTCGATAAATTTATACGTTTATAACCTATTTTTATTAATTATATGTCAAATTAAAGCTAATTTTTTCTATTAATTATCATATAAAGTTGCTTAATTAAATCTGGCCGCAAATAAGGGTAACTGGCTGTTAAAGATAATAAATATTTAAGGTAGAGTGAAAGAGAGTTAGCGCGTAACATCATTTGTCAGACGAGGACAGCGATTGCCGGCTGTGCGACGCTTTTAAGCCATTGCGCATGCGTCGAACGTTAGTGTTCTCGACCACCGGGGAGTAATAGAGACGACTTATAATAAATACTCCAAAAAATATGTAATTTTTTTCAAAATGACAAATTTAAAAATTGCAACAAAAAATTAATATTGATTGGATATATCGACGGTCTAGTTAGGAATTTGTCTAACTCCTTATTTTTTAGAGGGTGATTTTTTTAACATTTTGATGAAGCAATAATCCAATTACAAATTATTTGAATGATTCAAACTTAAATATTATATCTCTATTAGATATAAATAATTTTAAATGGTTTTTTAAAATGATAAAAATTTAAACAATAACATTAGCGAGCACTTTTGGAATGATATATTATTAAAGTCAAGTACATTGCTTTTTTCGTTACACAAAAACACGACTTCATCTTTATCAATTCTATTTTACGTTAATTAATATAATAATTTTTAGATGCACAAATAAAATAACAATGTAAATAAAAACGTTGTTTATTACGAACTCCAAAACAGCGTGGTTTTTATGTTAGAATAAAAATGCCGCATCTGTTCAGTTGAGAACACTAACATTCGAGGCATGCGCAATGGCTTAAAAGCGTCGCACAGCCGGCAATCGCTGTCCTCGTCTGACAAATGATGTTACGCGCTAACTATCTTTCACTCTACCTTAAATATTTATTATCTTTAACAGCCAGTAACCCTTATTTGCGGCCAGATTTAATTAAGCAACTTTATATGATAATTAATAGAAAAAATTAGCTTTAATTTGACATATAATTAATAAAAATAGGTTATAAACGTATAAATTTATCGAAATCATACCTGTTTACACCTGGCTGCAAAGAGGTGCGGCCAGGTGCGCAACGGCAACCGTGATTTTTTAGAATCTTGATATTAATAACCGTTATGTAGACGTTATTTAATTTAAAAAATAAATAAACGAAATTTTTTACCAAAAATCAATTAAAAATAATTTTTAAAAAAATAATGGCGGCCAAATTTTGATAGGCACCCTAGTAAATATATATTCTCTTAACTATAAATAGACATAAAAATTTGGTTTTAAACAAAAAGTCGATGAGCACACCAATCCTGCAGCGGGATCTTAGACTACTAGAAGTCAGTTTTGGTTTATCTGTAGTTCAAGTCTAAATGGCTATATATGAAGTTTGTTGAAACACTGACTATTATCCTGCTTTGTGTTATTTAGGTTGTCAGACAATGATGCCTAATATTTTTATAGTATAGTCATATGTATATATGATATAGAATATATCAAAATGTATCATTAACATTACATCGTTTTCAGAAATATTTAAAGTGAAAATCTAATATGTTTTTATCATTTTCTCAAAACTTTAAATAGGTCTGTTGGTTCCTTTTACATAAGGGGGTCCAATTAAGATCCTGTGTGTTGAACAGTTGAAGGTAGAATTAAGGCACATAATGCCTGCATTGAAACCTTTTACGATAGAATGACGCGTCGATCGATTTCGATCTCGCTTTGCCTGATCTCCTTTCCACACATTGGCAAAAATTGCCCATTGTAATTTCAAACTGGCATGATTTGCCTACTAAAATTTATAATTTACTTTAAGAAAACTACATGTAACACTTACACCGTTTATTGTTGCAAGAATTTTTAAAATTTTATTAAGAAACCCAACTTTATAGAAATACTTACCTGAGCATGTGCTTGCAGCCATCCCCGTCCAGGTTCCCATAGTTCCAAACCTTTACCTGCTCCAGCCCAAACTAATGACAACCAGTTCACGTAAGTTACTTCTTCGGCCTGACTTCCTTCATGACCAAATATTTTTAAAACCTACATTAAATATTTATTAATAAAACGCCTATTCGTGAAGAAATCACAAACTAGTCAGCGCCAATCGGGTATTATTATTTAGTCAGCTGACCGGTTGCCAACTGGTCACCAGACGTATTTGTAAAATCTGATTGGCGCTGACTAATTTGTGATTTCTCTACGAACAGACCTATTATAAGAAGTTTATGAAATATACAAGATAAAGGGCAAAAGGTAGTTATTTGATATCTGGCAAGATATGGACTTGGTTAGTTGTACAAAATACGAGTAAGAGCGCTCCATGCAAAAGCAAAATATACATATTAATACCTAATTTTCGTTCCGCTATGTAGAGAAAAAATATAAAATTATGGTAGGTTTACATCTGACATTTATTGCATGATATTTATGTCAGACAGAAATTCTGGCTAATGTAAACAATAAAAATTTCTATCGGACATAAATTTTTGACTACATCCACAAATTCATATTAAAGGCTTTTTTAGAAGAAATTGATGGTTATATAATGGCTTGCAAACGTCATTTTTGGCATAAAATTTAAAACAAGTCAAAATAGGTTGGACTTAGATATACAACATTATACATTTTTTTTTTTAATCTTTATGACATCTCACGAAGGCTTATGCCTAAATACCAGTGTACCGTGAGTGCCGGGTTATTGGATGTTTAACCCAATATTGTCGTGTTCCGTCAACGTTATCCAAGCACTGAAACATGCAGTTGCATTTCACAGCACCTTTTAGACAACGCGGTAGTGCCACCACGGACGTTATTTTTAAATAACTACTACCTAGAAATGGCAGAATACTACACAGTGGTTTGCCATTGCCAACTGTGAGGTGACGAGCTATTAAAAATCCGATGTCCGACTCCGAGATTCGAACCCGGATCGCTGCGGTGAGAGGCTGACACGCTAGCCTCTGCACCACTGCTCGCCACATAAATTATGTTTACAATTTTATGCAGAATCTAAAAATAAATAATATACAGGGTGGCGCAGCTCATACGCCTCGGTCTGTGTTACGAAAACGGTGTAATATTTTAAAATTATTTTTTTATAGGCATATGCAGGTGCATTGAGAGCATAATTTAAAATTATTGTGAATTATACAGGGTGCTCAAAAAAGATACATATCAAAGTTAGGTTTTTTAAATGGAACACCCTGTATATTAGTCAATTTTTGAATTGTGGTAAAAAAATAAGGTAAGTTTTATTAGCGATCCCTATATCAAAATGAAAGGTTTTTGAGATAATTAGGATTTTTCAAAAATACACAATAAAAACAATATTTTAATAAAATTTACCCAACTTATGGTTTACTCCGTATAGTATGTTACAATGGTAAAAAACACATTGTAGTATTAACTTAATTTAAATTGGTCGTTAAAAATTATACAGGGTGTTTAAAAATTAACATATATTTTTGTATACTTTTGAGTGCAAATAACTCGCTTATTTCAAATGGAATACCCTGTATATTTTCAGTTAGTCTGACGCAGAAAATATTTCTCTATAAAACTTTATTAAGGTTGTTTACCCTTAAAACTAATATTTTTATTAGTTATTTCCTCCTTTTAACTTTGTGCTCAAGTATCTCAATTGTTCTATAAAAATCAAGCAGGCTAGACTAAGCTTTGACACTATTTTAGCTTACTTAGTAAAAATATACACTGATAACAAATCCCGATGATATTTCAATCTATGTTAGATATTTTATTCCTAACTTTTTTTTGGTAAAATCGTTTTTGTGTAAGTAAGAAACATATTTTAAAAATTTTCATTAGACAAGTAGGCTGCGATGGATTAAAATATAGGTGCGTCATTGCAATTTCATTTGTTTAATCTTGACTACAGCCCCTAATAGTTGTCAGAACTGGTAAATTTTTATCTTTTCTAATAATTATTTGTTACCTTTATAAAAAAATGAAAGAGCTTATCCTATTCAAGAACGGGTCGATATGATTTTAGTAATTGGAGAGTGTCATGAAAACTGCTTACTGGCATCCAGAGTTTATGCTCAAAAATTTCCAAACCGAAATCATCCAAATAGACGTTCGCTTGAAAAATTACTTCAAGTATTTAAAACATCAGGAAGTGTTGCGTATACAAAACCAAACAGGGAAAAATTATTTTGGGAAATGAAGACAACGAATTTCGTATAATTGGTGCTTTAATAGAAAATCCCAATACAAGTCAACGAAAGATAAATCAAGAAACCGGAATAAGTAGAAGGAGCATCGGAAGAGTAGTTGACAAATATAAATATCATCCTTATCACTATCAAATGCATCAGGAACTGTATGAAGCGGACTTTTATAGACGAATTGATTTTTGTTTGTGGGCTTTGGATAAAATAGCGGAAAATGAAAGTTTTTTGATTATGTCCTATTTACGGATGAATCAACATTTCATAATACTGGTCATGTAAATAGGCACAATTTTCACTATTACAGTGAAACAAACCCACATTTATTTCATACTTTTGGACCACCAAAATAGATGGTCTGTTAATGTGTGGGGGGAGGAATATTGGGAACAAGACTTGTAGGTCCTTTTTTTTTTTTGAGGGACACTTAAATGGCTAATGTTTCTTCAATTTCTAAGGTTACAATTTGCCAGAAATTTTGGAAAATATTCCTCTTAACATTAGAAGAAATATGTGGCTGCAATTGGATGGTGCTCCAGCAGCATTTTCAAGCAAATGTTAGACAGGAATTGGATGCAAATTTTCCTCATAAATGGATAGGAAGAGGAGGTGAACAAAGTTGGCCAGCAAGATCTCCAGACTTAACATGTGTCGATTACTTTTTATGGGGATACATTAAAAATGTTGTATATGACAGCCGCCAACGACTGCTGAAGATATGAAGGGAAAGAATTAGAGCAGCTTTTCATAGTGTAACACCACAGATGCTAACCAATGTTAAGCAATCATTTTGAAAAGAGAGTACGCCTTTGTATCGAAAATGATGGACGTCATTTTGAACATTTATTAAGTGATTAGGTTAGTTAATTTTAATATTCTATTAGTTAATTTTTTATTTTTTACTTTTTTTGCTGTTACCCGTTCTGATATATTTTTATTTTATTAAAATTATGTTTGCAAAACAATTACTAATATTTTTGCTTTTATTTTATTAAAAATAAATAGTAATAGCACAGAAAAATATTAATATTTAGGCCCTTTTCTAAAGTAAGTAATAGTAAATGAAATTGCAATGATGCACCTATATTTTAAACCATCGTGCATCGCAGGCCACTAGACTAATGGATATTTTAAATTAATGTTCTTTAAATACAAAACCGATTGTTACCGAACATTATAAAAGTTAGGTATAAAATGTCTAATATAAATTTTATTAAAATAATATCGGAGAGGTGATATTAGTGTTGTACAAAGAAAAAGAATATTTTTACCACACAAGCTAAAATAATGTCAGAGCTACGTCTAGCCTCCTTGATTTTTATAAAACAATTAGGTTTTTGGAGCACAAAGTTATAAAACAGAAAATAACTAAAAAATATTAGGTTTAAGAGCAAATAACCTTAAAAAAGTTTTATAGGGAAATAATTTCTGCTTCGGACCAACCAAAATTACACAGGGTATTCCATTTAAAATAGGCAGAGTTATTTGCACTCAAAAGTATACAAAAATATATGTTAATTTTTAATCACCCTGTACTAATTTTACGGACCAAATTAAATTAAGTTAATACTACAATGTGTTTTTACCATTATTACATACTATACGGAGTAAACCATAAGTTGGGTAAGTTTTATTAAAATATTGTTTTTATTGTGTATTTTTGAAAAATCCTAATTATCTCAAAACCTTTCATTTTTGGTATAGAGATCGCTAATAAAACTTACCTTATTTTTGTTATCACAATCAAAATGAACTAATATACAGGGTGTTCCATTAAAAAAACCTAACTTTGATATGTATCTTTTTTTTGAGCACCCTGTATAATTCATAATAATTTTAAATTATGCTCTCAATGCACACTGCATATGCCTATAAAAATAATTTTAAAGTATTACACCGTTTTCGTAACACAACCAGGCGTATAGCTGCGCCTGTATAGGGTGTTTTATTTAAAATAAGAAAGCTAACATTAACTTCCGGTATAACCGGAAGTGGAAGAGACTGTTAAAATATCGAGAAATCGATCGCGGCAGTTCCCGGTGGGACAACCTGTATTTAAATTAACTTAATTGTTTTCCCTACCTCTGGTTCTAAACTTAGATATAAACCAACCGCTTCGGCTCCACATTCCTCATAAGGATGAACTAAGAGGTCCAAAACGAGTGTCATAGGTATCACCAGGGTTCTACCATGCATGATGAAGGGGGCTCACCTATACAAAAAAGTATTCTGAATTAAAAGAAAAAAAATTGTAGGTATTTAAACTCCTATTAAATAAATAAAAGATAAAAAGAATAAAACTAAATTCTTAAAAATCTAGACATTGTATAAACAGAATCATTTTTAATTTTTCTTACCAGTAAAGTGGTATGTTAATTATTTATGAATTCAAGTGAAAAAAAATGACATCGAGGAAACGACTTTTAATGCAAAAGAAAAAAACATAGTGACTCAAAAGTTCCATACTAAAACTTTAAAAATAATTTCGTTTACACTCTATAAATAAAATTACTTCTGTAAAATAATATTGCAGATGATTGTCTGACATTACTAAAAGGCTTTTGGTGTCTAAGAAGCACCATGGGAAAGTAACACAAAAAACCAATAATATTTTTGTGCTTGTCTCAAAAAACCTTTAATTAGCAATTTTTTAAGTCAGTATCTTAAAACATTATTAAACGTGATTTAAATGCATTGTGATTTACTTTCAAAGGAAAGATGATAAAATTATAAAGGGTGACCTTTTACAAATATACAGTATCACAAAATAAATAGAAATTTTGTTTCCTAAACGAAAATGTATAGCAGTCTCTTGTATTCAAATTGTAACAAATTTATTTGCTAATCGTGCTTATCAAATTATATTGGCTCTAAGTTAACTAATGCTGCAGAATGAACTTTGTAATTCTAGTCAATCTAAACCACACTTTCGCATGTACAGGGTTTTAATTCATATTTTGCCACCCACTTTTAACTATGACCAAGAAGGATAGAAAAAATGTCCTGAATAAAAGTTTACTTCTTTTTTATCTTTTAAGCATTAAAAAGAAACAATTGAACATCGAAAACTCAAGAAAGATAAAAGGGTAAACTTTGTATATTATGTCACCATTAAAAGATCTCTTAAAAAGCTTTACAGAATATCACATTTGATATATTTATCTTTAAGAGTTTCGGAAATGTGACCATTTAAATCTGGCCATATTTTCAGTCCCAGCTTAATTCTGTAGGTAGGTGTAATGGAAATTATAAATATCTACTATTTTTCAGATTTAAGTGGTCATATTTGGAAACTATTAAGAGATAGATACAGTGTGTCTACGTAAAGTGGCGTCATATGGAAAAGTTTTTTAATTGATTTTTACGAAAAAAATATTTTTATAAAAAGTTCTGCATGGTCCAAAACCCTAAAACGCAACCATTAGATATCATGTAATTTTTAATTAAGAGTAAAGTACCTGTTTTTCGCTAATATCAAAAATTATTATAAAGAATAGATGTTTAAGAGTTAAAAATTACTTCTAAATATGCTAACTTTATTCATTACAAAAAAATATTTTGATTTGCGATATTAGCAAAAATACAGGTACTTTACTCTTGAGCAAAAATCACATTTTTGGCCAAAACCTCGTAGATTACCTGTCACTGTGGAAAGTGGGTGGCAAAATATAAATGAAAACCCTATACAAAATATTTAAAATTAAAAATATTAGCTTCTATGTAGGTAATCAGTCTAATTCTTTATAATAATAAATGTATATAGGATAAATTTTATATTTAGAAGGAAATATTTCTTCAAGAAGTTCAGTGACTGAACTGAAATTCGACTTTAAGTAAGCCGCAGTAAGAGAGGAGGATTTTTCGATGTCCCGCCAGTCACATTCAGTTGAGTGAAAATTTCGAGAAACGTAGAACGTAATAAAGTTTTCTTACAAAGTGTTGTTAATTAGTTATTATTTTATAAGATACAATTTATTATATTATAAGTTTCAATCACATTATTATAGCTTATAATTAATTAGTGAAATTCTCAGAAGTCAAATGTCCCACCAGTCGCGCTTGTGGCTTGCTCCTGCGGGTCTGCCTTTGTCGTTTATCGGAGTAAAGCAGCGAGGAGCGCGACCATAACTTGATGGGTGACCGGGCCGTTGTCGGTTTTGGGCAATGGCACGCGTGGTTCTGCGGACGGGCGTAAACGACCGAGCAGCAACCATCCGAGTTATGCCTCGTTTTCAGAACTACGTCGCGTCGCCAACGACAATTCCCTACGCCGTGTCGTTGTAGGGGAACAACATAATTATGCTCTGTCGCTGCGACAAGTGATCGTAAAGTCGCTGCAACACCATAATTGTCGCTGGCGACACGTTTTTAAAAATTCAACTCGAAAGGCTGTAGCTGGCGACAAAAGAGTGGGGGAAGTCTGTCAAAAAATTCTTAGCTCCCATTGGGTCCCCCTCATTGTCGCTGGCGACACGACATAGTTCTGAAAACAAGGCTTTATGGAATGAATGGTGTGGTGAATGAGAAGGAGTAGGGGTCAGGGCACAATAAGCCTCAAGGCTGCAGGTGCACCACCTAGGGAGGGCGACAGTCGAAACCTGGGAGTGATGACCCCGAAAGGGTGGTAAAACAAACAAACCAGTCACTATGGAATGCCCCATTATTTAACAACGATCTTAATGAACTTACCTGTTAATGGATCTAAAAGGGTAGGCGGATAGTTCATAGTTCCATCTGCATTCTTGCACAGCAATTTACCTGAACCATGGCCTAACAGTTCATGTAAACCAACCTCAAGAAAAAAAAATTGAAGCAATATTATAAAAAAATAAAAAATGGAGAAAGTTGTAATTATTAAAGTATATATCATCTAGTTTTAGGTTATATTTATGTTTTTTTTTTGTATATAAATTGATTGTTTTTTTACTGAGTCTAAGTTCTTACTTGCAGTTCAAATGCAGGAACTCTCCCATTTCTGTAAAAGGTCTGCATCTTCTTTAATTAAAAACAGAGTTACCGACTGTTGATAACTTGCTGGTATTACATTTCCTAGCGACACGTTTTTAAATCCTTCCGTTTGTCTAATATCGTCATCTATAACACAAATAGTAATAGTAAAATAGAGTTGTTAGAAAATCTCCAATTTTAAACAATTTGTAGCTTAAGGGGCGTCCATAAATTACGTGAGGCATTTAGGGGGTAGGAGGGGTCGACTTGAATCTCATCTAATCTCATAAGCGTGGGGTCTGTGCAAATATCACGTAATTTTTCTTTTGCTGGAAACAGGAAAAAGTTAACGAGATTTGGGCAGGTCCCCCAGGAAAAATTATCCTTTGAAGCAGTGTCACTTTTGGGTCAGGGTTTTTTTCGTCTTTAAAATTATTTCGATGACAAAATCAATTACCGTTTGAGAAATGTTCCCTTCTTACATTCCCATAAATCTCAAGTGAGATTGGGGGATGTGGGGGTTGAAGCAAATCTCACCAAATTTTACCAGGGGGAGAGGGGTCCAAAAATTGAAAAAAACGCACCACGTAATTTATGGAGACCCTCTAATTGCATTAAGAAAACAAAATTTTCATTTACTGACACCAGTTTAAAGCAAGACGTGCATTGAAAATGGTAAACAATTGACGTGGCGGTGAGGTGGTGTGCTTGTGGCAAGTAGAATCCTTAAAGCCCTCGAAAATAAAATATTTTAAAGACTTATGGTACCCAACTGACGCCACATGCTTACCAAACACCATTCCATCGCCATTCTACTTTATTGAGCGCTTTTGTATTTATTTATAGTTTATTAATTCTGGTAAAACTTTATTCTTTAAAATAAAGATTAGTTCAAATTTTCTTAGAAAATTTTATGGATATAAAAAAATGGTTATTTATATATAAGGAGCAAAAATTCAAAGAATAATATTCCTTTTTGATCTTTAGGAGATATTTAAAATTGTTTAATAACTATAAAAAAGGATGTGAATACAATATTATTTGGTATATGTACAGTGTGTCCCAGGATAGGTGTTACAAAAGGACAAAATAAACCAAAAATTTTGAATTTTAAAACGAAATTTTGGAAAAACTTGTCGCATAATCCAAAACTAATAAATACAAAACTATACTCCAATTGGTAATATACAGGGCAAGTTATAACTAAAAATATGAAAAATGCCCAGGTGCTTACTACAATTATTTTTAAAAATAGAACAAAATTGTATAAGAAAATGTTGTAGAGAATTGAATTTTATGTCAAAATTTAAAGTTAAAGCATGAGAGTAAAAACAAATGTAAATACCAATTTTTACATTACGCATTACAACTTCAATAATAGGCAAGAGGGAGCAAAATTGAAAAAAATTTACCAATTTTAATTATTTTTTTTGGAAAGGCATAATGTAAAAAGTTGACAAATATATTGTTATTACTTTTATTCTTTAACAATAAATTTTGTCCTGTTTTTAAAAATAAAGGTATTTTAATCTTGGCCATTTTTCATAGTTTTAGTTATAACTCGCCCTGTATATTACCAATCGGAGTATAATTTTGTATTCGTCAGTTTTGGACCATGCGACCAGTTTTCTCAAAAGGACATTTAAAAATTCCAAAATTTTTGGTCTATGGACCAGGACCAGTCAAGAAAAATAATATTTACTTAAGAAAGAATGATTTGTTTAGTGTCGTTATTCGTTAAAAAAATTAATAAAATTCCTTTTGAAACTAAAAATATGGATAAAAATCTAACTGAACTAAAGTGCTATTTTATTCTATTTTAAAAAATTAAGACTTTTTAGAAAAAGAATGGGTTTTATTTAAAATACTTTAAATTAAAAATACCTACACGTAAAGAATCTGAACATTTAAAATTTGTACGGATAATATCCTTCTTGTATCAATTCCTATATTTGGACATAACGCATTTAACGAGTTAAATAATATTCTTTTTAAAAATACAGTTCGAAGGATAATAACAATTTTGCGTTAATACCTAATATTTGATTGCATTTTTGAAGACTAATAAATGCGCCGAGCACTTTGCTACCTCGTGACTTTCCTTACGTATAAATTTCTGTCGTTAGTCTGCCTTTGTTTCAAAACTGCTATCCTGTTTACCGACAGGCGCTTCTCGTGACCTATATCTGTGTTTCATAATAATCGTATGTGGTCCCGGAAAAACCCACACCTTCTGAGAATCACGCTTTTTAAAGGCCTGATTCTATTGCCCGTATGAACAATCCTGAAATAACGATAGGTCGACCCTTCCTTTCGAAACAAATGGCGAGATATCGTCGTTCTTGAAAATTTGCCCTATTTTACTGAGCCGCCAGTGAAGAATGGTGTGTTATACATGACGTACCCCTGCACGACACAGCATCCAACGCGGAAGTTACAAATCAGGTTTCAATAATCGTTGGACAAATGAGGAGGATTTCAACCATGGTTACAAATGCAAAAGAAATAAATTACTTACAATTAGGAATATTTATACCAGCTGGTATACCACTACCAGCAAAAGTTAATACATCTAAAGAGGTAAAATCCGGTTTCAAAAACTGATCTTTTCAAAATCCTTGCTCCAGGGCAATAAATTTAAAAAGCTTCAGCACCTGATACCAAAGTTGTAAACTTTGCAGACATTTCTCGATTCACCTAAAACACAAATTCAAGATGTATGAACAAAATTTTTAATGCAAAGAGGTAAGTAAAGAAACATTCTAAAAAGATAGCAATGAAAGTAATTTAAAACAAAAAAATATTGGGTATTGTATAAAAAGATAGAGAGAACAGTTACATTTATCAGAAAAATTGCTTTAAGAGGATGCCGTAGCACGTTAAATTAGCTAAAACGCGATTCGCTGCCGTTTTTTAAATATTTGTTTTGAGAAAAGTTGTACATATGAAAAGTTTCTTAAAATGATCCAAAGATTATCGGAAAGTTAATTGATTTTTGGTAATGGTAATAATTAACACATTAAATTTCCCAAAATTACAAAACCGTAAAAATAACCAACTTTCCGATAATCTTTGGATCATTTTAAGAAACTTTTCAATATACAACTTTTTCTCAAACAAATATTTAAAAACGGCAGGGAATCGCGTTTTAGCTCATTTAACGTGCTACGGCATCCCCTTAAGAATGGAAAAATTAACCATTTTAAAAAAATTTAATCCAATCATATAAAATTATGCAAGTAATAACGATAAAGTCTTTATTATTATAATAATAGTATTATTAAATAATTAGTATTTATCAAAAACTTAAAAACCAAATTACTTAAAATTAAACTGCTTCAATTAATTTAATTTATTTTACAATTATCATATTACCAGATGAAATTCCAATAAGAAGCATGAAATATGTTTCATAATTTAAGGGGGATATCCCATGTGACGGCATTTTTTTAGGGATTTTTTAGATTTTATTTCTACGACCAGTAAATAGACAGAGCTTTAAATTTATTATCATTTATTAATATATATTTTGACAGTATAACTATAAATTTTAAGCTAAAAATATTTTGTGAAAAATAAGTTACAGCGTTCTTAACGACCCCGCCTCGAAAAAATGGGCTCGCAGTTCCTCCACGATTCCAGCTAATTGGCTTATCTGAACAAAAAAAAAAAAAAAAATAGCGGCGTTTTAATCTGTAAGCCTAAATACACCGAATGGACTACGATTAAACGAATATACCAAAAATTGGACTTTTGGTAGACATTTGAAAAAAAAATCGCGAATTTTGCCTTATTAAAAAAGTCGACATTTTGGGAATTTTAGATCGATAATAGTTCATTCCATGCATTTACATGTGCTGAGTGTAGTCTACAAATTTTAAGTCACTCTGTAAAGCCGTTTTTGAGATATGATGGACGAAAGTTTGATAAACAAAGTTTTGAGAAAAACGCGTATAAAGTTTCAAGTCCGCTTGAAACTATGAAACCCCAACTCACCCTCAATCGGCGATGCCTGGCCATATGGTATTACTTTTAATTAATTAATTAATTTTTTATGACCCTTTTAGGCCTATAGAAACTTGTATAAACGTATATGGACATGATTCACGGACGCGTTAAAATAGCTCTTTACGTTTTTGTGTTTTTATTGAGCTAAAGTTGATTGATTTTTTTCTAATTTTTATAGTTGTGCTTGTGAGAAAGTATAGTTTTTTGTTGTGCTTAAGTGCTAATCCAAAACCTGTGTTTTTAACATAAAAATCAAGAAACATAAATGAACAATGCTAAAAATTTAAATTTACATTATTTAAAAAAAACTAAAGAATTTATTCTTATCAGCTGATATACCTGCATCACTTAAGATTTGTTTACCTCTAGGAATCTCCGTTTATCTTTTATTTTTTGTGGTAAAGCTTGGACAATGTTGTAAACAGGTGTGGACTTACCTAGAATTATATTATCATTGCTTTGGACTTTAGTTTGCAAAATATCTTATTGTTTTTTTTTTGTTTTTTTACCCTTTTACTATCATGGACAAATTTAAATTTAAGTGCTGCTCTACCAAACCGTTTAGCAACTTTTTTTGTCTATCATGCTTGGGAGTTTTTCACCCAAGCTGTCTGGAGAGAGACTGGAAAAGGCACGTAAAATTGGACAAACACACCATCTACTGTTCTGCGGAGTGCAGGGAAAATGCACAGGTCGGGAATATTCAGTTACTTGAGAAGTTGAAAATTCTTCAAAATGAGAATTTTTTGTTAAAAGGTCAGATAAGTAAAATTGAACATAAATATGAAAACCTCGAAGCGGAGAAAGAGGAGATTGTTCAGAAAATGCAGAAAGAGGTCGCTGAACCGAGTAAGGAAATTAAGCAGAGAGATGTTCTGTATAAGAGAGAAAAGAGAAAAACTCAGGACTTTGAGGATGAGGTTTGAATCTGAAAAAAATATGTTGATGAAATAAACCATAAAAGGGATGAGATAATTAGATTAAAGAACAAAATTAGTGATTTATTGGATCAAAAAGCATCAGTAGAAAGAGAAATTGTTTCTCAAACAGAGATTTCTAGTAAACTTGAACAAGATTTAAAAGATATAAGTAATATTAACAAGGATATGGTAACATCAATCCGAATGCTAGAACACGAAAACCGTTTGAATTGTAATGAATTGGAAAATCTAAAAAATGAGCTTGAAGATCTTAAGTCGCTGAATGCAGAGCAAAACCATCAAAGCAGAGTGAAGCTATCATCTCCTTGCAATGAAAATGACTCTGTGATACAGGTTAGAGAAAATGGTGTTATTTCTGGCCATAAACCATGCAAAAAAATTTTACTTGTGACTGATACTTTTGGAAAACATCTTTATAACTCTATAGAACAACAAATGGGCAGGCAATTTCAGATTCAAGTTGTAAGCAAACCTGGGGCAACATTCCGTCAGATTGTAAAGGAAATGGATTGTTATGTGACTGATTACTCTGGTGAGGATTTTGTTATTGTCCTTGCCGTTAGAATGGAGAGAGGTGATTGGCGTAGGAATATATGTCTATTAGCAAATAAGTGTTTTCATACTAATTTAATTGTTTGTACAATTCCAGCAAGGTATGGTCGATAAGACCACAAAACCACCATTACGAATAGCAAGATAGAAACTATAACATCTACCTTGTCTCAGTTTTGTAATAATATTAGGCTTTTATCGATTCATAATACCTTTGGTAGGCATTGCTATAAAAACATACACCATATTTAAATAGACTAGGACGGTATAAATTAGCTTGTGCGCTTAAAACTTCTGTACAAGATTTTAAAATAAATAATAAATGTAATCTAATTGAACTTACAAAAAATGTTAGAGTAAGTGATGTTGGTAGTAGTGGGGACACTTCCATTGCCGAAAAAAATGACACACACACTGAAGGTAGTATTAATGTTCAACATGATGAAAATTTTCTTCGATACCAAAGCAACCAAAAAGTCCTTAAACTCTGCTATCAACTTTGCGCTCTTAAATGTGCAATCCGTACGGAACAAGACTGATGAACTATTGGTATTTTTGGAAAGTGAACAGTTTCCTGACGTAGTTCTTTTAACCGAGCATTGGCTGAAGGAGAGTGAGCCTGTGTTAGACGGATATTCAGAAGTAAGTCGATTTAATCGAAAACAGTTTTGTCATGGTGGTACTCTTATTTTAGTTAAAAGTGATGTCTTAAAAAGTTTACAACTTGTTGAAATCAAAAAATTTAACCATTTATTAGTACAAAAAGATTTTGAGTTTTCTCTTGTTCACTGTAAACTAAATAATTTGTATATTGTTTGTATTTATAGAGCGCCGATCGGCAATGTTAATGAATTTATTATTAGGTTAGAGATTCTTATGAATGAGTTGCCCATACATTCTAATATAATAATTACTGGGGACTTAAATATTAATTTTAATGACACTACTTCTCATGATACTAAATTACTGCGTGAGGTGCTGCAGTCTTTTAATATGGTTAGGCACGTGACCTCTCCAACACGTATTTCACAGCACAGCTTTTCTTTAATTGATTATTTCTGCTCCAATATTGACCCTTCTTATATATGTTCTAGAGTTGTAAATGCAGGATTGTCTGACCATGAGGCAATTTTGTCTAAAGTTTTAATTAAACATAAAATGGAGCACAATAAAAATAAATTTAAGTATGGTAGAATTTACAGTAGGATAAATTATAGTAGGTTTCATGAAATGGCTTTGGCGACTAACTGGGAATGCCCAAATGCTAATTGCAATGATCAATTTTTATACCTGTATGACCTGTTGCTCAAGAACTTTAAATTATGCTTTCCGATTAAAAAATTAAAAAATAAAATTAAACGTAAGTCTTGGCTTACTAAAGGCCTTAAAGTTTCTTCAAAAAATCTAAGATCTCTTCATTATATTCGAAAATACACAACAAGTACAAGTTTTTTGTCATACTTTGCTCGATATCGTACTTTATATAGAAAACTTGATTGTCTGAAGCAAGAAACAAGCAGAGAGAGAGCTGGGCGATAGTTAATAACCTTAGAGGAAAAAGTCAGGGGCATCGTGTTGAGCCTGATATACTTCCTGATACTTTAAATACATTTTACTGCTCTGTGGCTGCTAACTTGATGAGCCATGTAAAGCCAACAAGGGATGCAATGGATTTTATGAATGGTGTTTCAGTCTCCAACTCGTGTTACTTTGATCCAACAAGTATAAATGAGATAAAGGACATTCTTTATGGTGGCAAAAATCTTGTGGCATTGACAATTTGTCTGCCAAACTTCTGTTGAATCTACCAGACTGTACCTTTGCTGCCTTGGCCGGCGCGATTAACAACTCTATGGAAGTGGGAGTGTTTCCAACTTGCCTGAAGACTGCCTTAGTTATCCCCCTTTATAAGGGCGGTGATATTGATGTGGAATCCAATTTTCGTCCTATTTCCATGTTATCTACACTTTCTATAGTAATCGAGAAAATAATTTTTAAAAGACTTATTGCTTTTCTTAAAAAGTATAAAATTTTATCTAAAGACCAATTTGGGTTCACAGACGATAAAGGCACCCATGATGCAATTTTTTCTTTGCTTCAGGAACTTTATTTGGGAATTAATGAGAGAGAGGCCGCTGCGGCAGTGTTTTGTGACCTGTCAAAAGCTTTTGACTGTGTTAGTCACGGGATTCTGCTGCGGAAGCTAGAGCGTTATGGTTTAAGAGACAATGTTTTGGAATGGTTTAGATCATATTTGAGCAATCGGGAGCAGATAGTGAGGGTCGCAGGAGGAACTTCCAGCAGGATGCTGATTTCTTCCGGCGTGCCTCAGGGGTCTGTTCTGGGTCCACTTCTTTTTCTGCTCTATTTTAATGATATAACAAAAACTAATATAAGTGGCTCATTAACTTTGTTTGCCGATGATACCTCTATATTTTGGCATGACACAGACACAGAGAGACTGCAAAAGTCGATTTCCAATGATATTAAGATCATTAAAGAGTGGTGCGACTGTAACTTTCTCTCCTTTAATATATCTAAAACAAACGTTTTACACTTTAACTGCACTTTGAGTGATGTTTATTTGGGTAATCAGCTAATAGAGAGTAAAACTAGCACAAAGTTTTTGGGTATTACCTTAGATAATAATCTAAGGTTTGAGAGCCATATTGAGAATTTGGCAGGAAGGCTAATCAGGGGTTGCTATGCCATTCGCATAACTTTTAGGGAACTGGGGTTATCGGTTTCTAAGCAAAAATATTTTGCTCTTGTGGAGTCTCATTTAAGGTATGGTTTGCCCTTTTGGGGTAGTTGCTCTAAAACTTTCTTTACTTCAATATTTTTAATTCAAAAGAGGGCTGTTAGATACATGTGCAATGCTAGTCCTAGAGAGTCATGCAAGCCACTTTTTAGCAGACATAAAATATTAACTTTACCATGTTTGTATATTCTGGAGTCTGTTTGTTTAGTTTTTAAAAGACAGGAAGAATATAGAAGAGAGGAGACGCCATATAACACTAGAAATTGTCATAATCTAGTGTTACCAATACCCTCTAGTACATTGGTGAGCAATTCTCTTCTGTACAATTCCAAAAAATGTTCAATCACTTACCTTTGTACATTAAATATCTATCAAATTATAAAAATTTAGGAACCAACTTAAAAACCTACTGTTGGGCAAGATTTATTATGATGTAAGTGAATATTTTTCTGACAATTTTGAATTTTAAAATGTTTGTGTATTTTTTGTATATATTTTGTTTTGTATGTATTTAGAATATTTTTTTTTGTGTGATTCTTAAAAGTTTATGAATTATGTTTTTTGTGTGTTTTACTTGTAAATATTTTAATTATTAGATTTTTTCTCTTTGTCAACAAGAACTATTTATTTTCTTAAGACAATAAAGAATATTTTGAATTTAAAAAAAAAATTGAAGATATTTGCATAAAAGGCTGCCAGGTATCAAGCCGACTGTACACAATGGGGTGGACTCTGACTGCCAAGTCAGCGCTCTGAACAACTCCTTCTTCTAACTGCTGTATCTTTAAAACGACTTTAAATTTTTTTAAATCACTTTACTACCTAGACATATTCTCGATTAAGTGTCGGCCAGAGTTCTCCGACATTTAAAGGAATTATTTTATAATAAATTTTTGCAACTTTTTGGTAATTTTGAAAGTAATACGCTTCTGAAGAATACCTTGCAGAATTTCTTAGTGGAACAAGCCTTTTATGATGTAAATGAGTATCTGTCAATGTAGGTGTTCCATTGTTTTTGTGCTTGATTTTTGTAGTTTGTATTTTAATGAAAGTCTGTTATCATTTAAGTGTGTAGCAAATTAGTATTTTAATCTCTTATTGTGCTTATTTTATTTTGTTTATATATTTTTAAATCTAGACTTAGTGTATGTTTGTATGACAAGTCCGATAAGCTATTTCTTTTATTTGTAATGGCTTGAGTGATGAATAAAGATTACTTTACTTTACTTTACCGTATTCCAGACATGTTAAGAAAGCAATTTATGGAAAAAAGAAAAATCGTTTTTTTCAAGATCATCACATGGAATAACCCCCTTAAGTAGATCCAAATAAAATTTATTAAAAAAATTGAGAAAACATAATTTTGTTTACATAAGCTTTATTTAAATTTAAGAATACTTACTGCAGCTACAAAACCTTCAAATTCCCCACGTACACCAGCTGGATCTCTGTAAGTTTCTATGAATCCAATATATGTTTCTACTGCCGGTCCTTTGTCCTTAATCCAATATCTAGATCCTAAAATAATAAAAATAATGATTTAAGAAGCCAAAAAATCGCTTTTAGGAAATTATTGAATTTATTTCAGAACAAAGATTCATTTAGCGGAAACAAAAAAACAGAAGGTTTAAATATAAAAAAAAACATAATAAAATATGGGGTTGGTATGGAAATGACAAATCGTTTAGTGTCCCCAATGCCCAGTTCTCTAGTGGGTAAATTATTGCAAAAATACGGAGATGCAGAATCACCTAACCGTAATATCAAAATGGCATTGGTCTGTCGGCAATCACGTGATTTCGGATCTTCATATTTTCGCTTTAAGTAAGTTACATGAGGACTAGGCATAAGAAAAATATAAAAAATGGACTTTTAAATATTATTTATTATGTGTATTGCCTGAAGGATATGTATCCTCTGTAGTTGCAAATTATTATTTTTTTAATTCATCATTAGCACCCTTTTTTTATGCACACTGGGTTGTTAACCAAGGGCACATTCAGGATCCACAACCTTGGGCAAAATTTACCTTTTTTGTTACTTCACCAAATTAATTTGTTCCTTATGTTCAGTTTTGATAAAGTAATAGCGCATATCTTTACTGAGCATCTACCGCTCGTCGATTTTAAATGCAGCCCAAGATGAACATCTCATGCTTCCAAAACTGACCTAGCAATATTAGGACTTCTAAAGGCGGACCCAGCCAAGTAGGCAAGCAGGAAGATGTTTCCTATATGCTCACATGTTAAACGATTTTACAATTAAGCTAATGTTTATTTGCTCGTTTTCGACGATAATCCGCGGTGTAGGTTTAAAAATATATATATTCTACTATACTACTACACTAAACAGCACAAACCGACTCGTGACGTGACGTGGCGCGAGTCGAGTCTACCTCGAGCACGCTCTGCGTTTGTAGTAGAGGCACAGTATCGAGTGTCGTGCGCGCCTTGTTTTCAGGGAAATAAAGTTTTGTTTATTGTCAATATCATTAGATTTTAAGGTAGCTGTAGTTACTCTTTTGTGTAATCAGTAAAATCAGCAGCACTTATCTTATAGTTGTAATTTAAAATTGTCCACTACTTTTCTCTCCAATAAAATATACTTATTTGATGATTTAAATTTCAATTTCGATTTTACCAGAGAATAAGTAACACATGCCTATCCAATATCATCTGATTCTGATTCAGAATCAGAACTTAAATTTAATAATAATAATTGTTTCGTTTGAGTATCAGACATCTTCGAAGTAGAATATGCGGTGAACCATAAAGCGTCACTTCGCACGCTCTATACATGTCTCAATTTGCGCCTTGCCTAAGTGTCGACTGATATATTCAGGAAAACGGCACTGGTATTTTTAATGTTAGGTTGAACACAACCGAAAGTTTGAAAATTATATAAGTTACAGGTGAATTGGGCAATTACTAATTAATACAGGTCAACAAATACCTTATATTTTTATTTTCTTAGCTACTAAACCTATTTTAAACCTTACGCGTTTTTATTATGTGTAAAAAAATATTAGTAAGTTTTACCTTTTTATGATCATCCAAAGAACCACTTCTAAAGGAGGATACATAACTTTTAAGCATGTTTTTTCAGTATCATTGGCGGCATACTGTATAGCATCCTCTAAATTTTGGGATACTAAACCCATAAGTGGAGAGTAGTCACCATATGTTATTCTGTATGTAATATCTCCATCATGAAATACTTCGGGTGATTTTTTTCTTCAGATGCTAGACGTATCTCATAATGTGTCTAAAAAAAATCAGATATTTTTCCATATCACGATGTAAACACTTAAATATATTTTTCAAGGCATTACAAGTATTACTGTTAACTGTTTTACTAAAAATCTAATAAAACAATAGTTATAAAGAAGAAAACAAAGAATGCCAATATATGGTTCATTTATTCACATTATACTATGTTTTGGTTTAGAACATTAAGGTTTACATCCATTTTGGTCTTATAAAAATTAACAAGTGTCATTTCAAGTTAGTTTTGAGATATAAAGAAAACCTAAATTTTCATCAATGTTGTCCTAAAAGGATTAATAATAAATATTTTTGAACAAAAAAATGGTACTTTCTGGTGTTTTTCTAAAATAAAAATACATTTTCGGATTCCTATTTAGTTTAATTTATTGAATTTTTTAAGCATAAACCATTACTTGGCATGTTCTTTATAATTACTTAGATCTAATTCTACAGTAAATAATACATTAATTTTTATTTATTGTTTAAAAAAATTAATTTCTCTAGAGGAAGATTGGTCAATATATTAGTTTGCAACTTTTATGTCATTAGAGGTAACACACACAAACTAAGTGATAATACAAAAATATCATATGTAATCTTTACATGTCTATCATATACTAAATACTGTAGAATCATACAGCAATATGAATATGCCGGGAAATGATTTGTATTTATTTACGCGAAATCCGTTCAAATGACAAAAGTCAAGATACCAAATTTGTTCCCAATTAAACGCGATTTCAAAGAAATATTTTTATGTTTTTTTTTGTTATTTAAGGACCTTACGGTCGACATTCTTAAAAAATTATTTTTCCTTGTGCATTAAAAAATGTGCTTTGATGCATGGAAGATGTCTCCTAAATATCTCAAAAATATCTGAATTGTTATAAGAGTTATAAAAAACGATTATTTTGTTTTAAATTGTAACATCCCTTAGTTCTAAATGTACGACGTTGAAGACATATATTCATATGAAGTTTTTTTTTATATTTTTCATTGGAGAATTACTATGTAAAGTTTGTCAGTAGAGTAAGTGGACACCCTGTATAAAACAACTCTTAATACTATTTTTAATTTTATAAAGTAATTAATAAAATCACCAAATACCTTTCCATTATCTTCTGTTTTAAACAATCTGCTATTGTAGCATTCAAATTTTCGAGATTTGAGCCAGTTTTGGACTTGTGTACTGTCTTCGGGGTAATATTTTTTGATAAGTAAGTGGTGCATCCTTGGGGACTATACCTACGAAATAAAAATAAAACTAATTTAATGGTTACTGTATATCTTGATAAAAACATAATAAACATAAATTTATAATAATTATCAAACCAAGGGATATGGGCGCCGACAGGATGACTTTTAGGGGGTGAAAAACAAATTTTGAAGACCAAAATAAAAATTCCTTACCTCACAAAACTTACTTATTCATACATATTCTGTTAAATTTAAATAAAACGGGTATTTTATGAAAAAGCTTCGGAGGTGCAAACATTTTTGAAAGGAAAAGTATACTACTTTTCCACCCAAAAAATATACTTTTTTCATACGTATTTTGTTGAATTCCAATCAGGCGGGTATTTCATTCAAATGCACCCTCTCTCAGCGCCCATGCCAAGGGATCAAAGCAACAGCAGAAAATAATGTTTAAATTACAAACATAAAACACCATTCTGATCTGAATTAAAATGATTTAAATAATACATTGTCATACAGTTAAAAGAAAATCCGTTTAGTGTTGAAAAATTTTGAATATTATTAAAAATAACATGAAAAATGTAGACACACTAGTAGTATACAGGGTAGCTACAAAAACTTTTACCTAAAAGATTAGTTTGATTATTAAATTCAAAAATATTTGTTAGCTGGCCAGAACGGCAGACCTAAATTCACTTGTCACCTATAACTTATCTTGGAGTATTACTGCTGCTTCAACATAGACATTCAAAATGTATCCCCAGATGTAACAAACTCATTAAAAAGGTTTATTACGTTAATTCTTTGGGTATGTATATGCAAAAAAATACTTCCTTACCCAAGACATGTTTTTCCTGGACTTAAATCATAAATACTGTCTTTAGTACTGGCCCAAAGTGATTCAATTTCCGCCCATGCAGGGTTTACTTTTAATAGGTCCTCTAGGCGATTTGGTTCAATATTTGGAATGATCTTGGTATCACCAAATCCCTAAAAATTAGGAAAAATAAGTTGGAAAAGTATAACTCTTTTAACCTTTAGATGTTAAACTGACAAAATCAATTATACAGAAAAAAGTATAAAAACATTTTGTCACAGCCTAAAAAGATAACCAAGATATACTTAGGAATCTTAGTTCTTGGGTTTGAACCACGTTAAATTAAAATTGTTTACCGATGTTTTGTCATCAATTGAAATGAAATGAAATAAGTTTTTATTAGTCACAAGACATATACCTCCTAGGTGTATGACATGTCATTGTACATTTCATTTCATTTTATATTTTACAAAAAAAAGTTCAATAATTACAGCTGTTAAAGAGAAATATTCATAAAACTGTTTATGCATTGCATGTATCATTTTGATTGCAACTGAAAAAAGACAAATAAAAACAAGTATAATACCTAAATTACCACACCCATACATGCGTTCTGCATTCATAGATAGATAGGGAGGATTAATTATATTACATGTTAAAAGACTGCAAATACTGGCCAAGAAAATATATTCAATAATTGTTTACCTTATAATTACCAGCATTAGCAAATACTCCTGCAGCATATATATAAAGTGCCTTTACTTCATCTTCAGAAAACCCTGCTTCTAAAGCAGATTTTGTATAGTCCTCACATTTTTGTTTCGAAAAAGCCGATGCAATATAACAAATATTGGTCCAGATTCTGGACTGGTCTAAAAAAAAAGTTATCATGTTTAAATTAATAATTACTGTACATGTTGTTAAGTTGGTTTGAGAACAAACAAATTATTTTATAGGAATAATATACAGGTGTTTTAGATTCAAACATTTAACAGCTTATTTAGGGCTGGACGAACTTTAGGAAAATACAAGTAATAAATGTCTAGCAGTTTTGTTTAAACATATTTAAAACAAATTGCACTTTAATTTTGATAGTTTTCTTTCACTAATTAAAGTATTTCTTGGTAGTAGACAGTAACAAAGTGAAACTATTTTATACAAATATTTGTAACAGTAATCCTACTTTAATTAATAATAATTATTGTTGGTTGAAAGTACAAGTTTTATTTTTTTTAACTATAAGAACATATTTACCTGGTACTATTTTTCACAGTCTTGTTAATAAAAACTTGTTCTTTAGATAAAAGAAACACCTTTTGACTTTTTTATTAAAAATAAAATAAAGCATATGCAGATACACCAGAGCAAACTAAATTGAGTAATAAATGTTATAGATCCAATAAACTATCCCTCTCTAATATATGCAAATATTATGTTAGTATCATTTTATTTTGTTAGAACTTTCGCAAAATAAATTAATTTTATTATAAAATAAAAAAAACTTTACTTAAAAAGAACATGTTTTAATTTAAAAAAGGCCTGTTGATTAAAAAACTAAAAACAACAATTTTGATTTTGTTTTTTTTTTATTTCTAATATCAGAAAATATATGAATTTTCCTAAATTTGATAAATCACACTAAGCTAACTCCCTAACTCTGGTCTTGTATTGGTCATATTTCTTACAACTTTAAAGATCATAGTATTAAAGAGTTGAATATAAAACAAACTACAGAGGCTTTTATTTATGTTTTGATACTTGAGAAACAAATAAAATAACCTTAAGTAATTTAAAAGTTGAATATATTATTCAAATAACCTTCTTGACTAACAGTTATACATAAAAATAATATAAAAATAAAAAAGATTAACTAATCAGAAGTTACACATGACACATGATCTTTATTGAGGACTTATGATTGCTTACTCTAGTTTTATTTTTATAATATTTGTCTGTTTAAATCTACCTTAAAGTAACAAATTAGCTTAAATGTGTAAAAACATAAAAATAAAATGTTTGTTAATATTAGGTTACATAACTGAATAACATATATTTGAATAATGTTGGAATAATGATTATATTATTTAGAAAACTGTGCAAAAAATATTGTTTGCTATGTTGTAGCATTTTTTTTCGAACTGATACAATGGACTTAATTTTTTAATAATTTTATAAACAAACCGGCCGACTCGCCATAAATTATAATAGTTTGGCCCTTTAACTTTAAATTATATAAATGTGCGGGTTGCAGCAATACTGCAGGCCCAGCAGATCGTGGTAAATATCTATACACTGTTGCAATATTGCCTTTTTTCTTTAAATTATTAAATTTTTCACACTACTTGTAGTAATAAAAATTCCTAGAGTGTCTTGTTTTTCGGCAAACTTGGCAAAATTCTGCAACCTATTAAACGGCAGGTTCTCTTTTGACCCTTTGCTGTGGGCACTTGTTATTAAAACCTAAATCAGATTTTTTTCTACAAAATTGTGAATATTTTGTCTTTGTGAACCCTCAGATAGAGGTAAAAAATTAAATTTAAACGTTTTAAAAACAAAATGGTAATTATTGCAAATATTCTTTGCGGGGTTTTTATTTTGGGGTAAAATTACGCCCGATTTATGGTTTTAACATTTATTGGCCCAGCCATAAGCAGCCACAAACAAGACACCTTGGTACTCCGCAATAGGCCATTTTTCCAAGATTTCTATGATTTTTCTTTGGAGCGGCATTGTTTTTCTCTGTGATTAGTAAGGTTTGATAAAATTTAGTTCCATAAGTTTTAAACCTTTTTGACCATTCTCTAGTTTAATTTTAATAAAAACTAATAATATTTATTAAAAAAACTTGTGTACAAATTTGATTTTTGGTACTTGTTGTACATATTTGGTTTTATCTTGAGACTTCTACCTCAAAAGTTTTACAAAAATATTGTAGAAATGCCCTGTTATATATTAATTATATCATGATTAGCAAAGTTTACCTCAATCTTTTATTTCTTCATACAACATCTCAAACTAAGGTCTCTTATTTCTTTTCGATTCTAAATATTTATTTAAACTAAGTAGCGCCCTAAATGTATAAGCACTCCTTACTCAACCCATAGTGCTTACCGACGGAGAGCTGCCGTTCGCATGTGGTTACATTTTTTTATAAAAAGTACACAGCAATATTTATCATAAATTGAAATTATCTTATCTTAAGTACTTTGCATTATGCAACATTTACAAAGGTGTCACTATGCTAACTTAGCTGAGCCAGGCAGCAGCGGCTGGTGGGTGCCCAATTTGGTGGATTAACCCACACCATTGTTAAATATACAAATAATTCTTTTTAACTGTTAATTTTTACAGTCTATAAAATCACTTTATTCTTTTATTTTTTTACTATTTACCAGTAAACATGGATTAATTACTTATAAGAGGCTTAAATAAAATTTTAACACTAAAAAAACTAGGCAAAACTAATTTACTACTTTCAATCTAAACCTACAACCAAAAGATAACCTGTAACACAATAATTAAAAAATTAAGATAAAACAATATACTTTTTGGTGCTGCTATTGCCACAGTTCATGGATAGAATCTGTGGGTGTAATTGTCATATAGCCTTATCTGGTTTAAAATTTTCTGTGACTTAAATAAATTATAGTCACATTTATACAAATCGAGTTTTAAGTTGATGTAAAAAAAAAACATAAAGTTGTTGCGGTAGATGTATGAGCTAACCAGAACTGGAACTAACCAGAACCAGTTGCAAGATGGAAATTTTAAATGTTTTATTCTCAATCCACGGATATCCGTGGAGTGTGGTAATAGATACTTTGTATACTTAAAATAAATTCTAACTATGATAGTATACCTGTAAAAATGTTATTAATCCCCCAGCCCATGAAGCTCTGCTTATATAATGAGCATACAGCTTTTCTTGTGATGAAAGGCCATTAAAGGCTGATGCAATTTCTAATTTTACAAATGGTTGATCATGAGGTAAAACATATTGGGTTTTGTCTACTGTAGGAACCATTTTAAAAAGAAAAATGGTATACTAACAGGAAACCAAATAAAAAGTGATTTTTCAAGTTTTAGCTAAAAATAAACGTACAAATATTCTAAACAAAATAAATTGTTATAATTAAAAATTATCACAAAAATGCGAGCAATCTAACATAAAAAAACCAAAATCACTTCACAGATAAACAGGTTATGTTTAAATTTTGACATTGACACGTTTATTGATACAACATATCGGGCTATTTACATTACGCCTGTTTTTACCGAATGAGGTGTAAAGCCTAGTTCATAAGCTTGCGAAACGCGATTTGCGAATTGCGAAACGTGTTCTGATTGGTCAATTTCTAACGACTTTCGAATGTTTTGTTACAAATGGACCAATCAGAACACTATTCGCAAATCGCATTTCGCAAGCATATGAACTAGGCTTAAGACTAAAAAGTAGAACTAAGTGCACTTTTTTTTAATAAGTTAAAAAAATAATCTGAGTAATTTTCTAAAAAGTTGTAGCAACTTTGATTTTAATAAAATATATTTTTTGAATCGCTGATCAAGAATCTGAAAGAATTTTTTGGCGGAAACGTTTCATTTTTGAGATATCCATCATTAAAGTTGAAATTTAAACTAATCTTATTTTCACTATATTCCCCATTTTTTGCACACAATTCTTGATTTTAAGCTAAAGAGGCACACAATATTTTATGAATGTCTTTAAAAAATCTCTTTTAGTTATTTTACACTTTTTTTCATTCCAAATCTTTTACTCCTAAAATGCTGCAACCATGCACACACCACCCTTTCTTATTTCTTTTATACTTTTTTAAATTAAATTGTAAAGGTTTACTTTAATAATGCCGCAGCCATACATACACATAGTGCTTCATGGCACACTGGGATTGACATGATTGAAAGTAAAGCTATGCAATTTATTACAAAATTAATGTAGGATACATTAAAAAAACGGCGTTTTAAAAGGTAAAAATCAAATATTGTATACTACTTTAGCTTTAAATCAAGAACTGTGTGCAAAAAGAAGGGGAAATATAGTGAAAATAAGATTGTTTAAATTTTAGGTTTGATAATAGATATCCTGAGAACGAAACTTTTCTCGAAAAAAATCCTGTTTACCTCTTCCCCATAGTCGCGTATGCATCGCACACAGTGTCGCGATTGGTCATGAAGCATGTCGGCTGGCGTATCTGTTGGATTTATATTTATTTATACATTATGTTATCTCAGAAAGTATGACTGGTATACAGTGTTGCCAGATCTACCATTTTTCAACCCTGATCTACCGCTCTACCGTTTTAACAGTGGAATCTACCGAATTTTTTATTCTGGGCTGTGACACAAAACATACATGTTTGGTTGACGATTATGCAGTTAAAACTTAAATAGTACATGATTCTGTTATGTGTGAAACGACGAAATTAGAAGTGAGGCCCATTTTTTTGCTCTACAAAATATTGCCGGAGAAGATTATTTTTGGCTGAGGCCTTTTTTGCTCTTCAAAAATCATCAAAAAGTATTGACCACTCTTTAACCGAAAAGAGAGCGGTCTACCGGTATCTACCGTTTTTTTTTTTGGTTCCAACTACCGCAAAACGCTTTGACTCAGCTGGTACCACTGCTGGTATATGAAATATGTATAGTGTCAAGATTAAGAAAATAAGTCGGCAAGTTGTTACTTTTATTATTACTATTTTAGTAGTTACTCCATTTGTACGTAATTAATAAAGCCTGTTATTTATAAAGAAGACTTGAATATTGAGGGCAAATTATCCCCTTGTCAAGCGACGCGAACACACAAGTTGTGAGTGTTTAGTATCCGCATCGCTTGGCAGGGGAATAATTTCTCCTCGACTTGCCAGCCGACATGCTTCGCGACGCTGTGTGCGATGCGGGCGCGATGCTAGGGAAGGGGTACGTTTTACCCAAGATCATTTGACTAGATAAGGTTGCCTCGTTAATCCCAGCCAATCAGTGTTTAGCAGTCTATTACGTCACATATGTACCGCACTGCTGGTTCCTTGGTGCCAACATAGCAAACAAGGATGTCTAGACGGATAATACTATGAGGGCGAAAGAGCGCGATATACACTATTAAAAAACCAGCTAAAATAAACATTATTAAATAATTCATTTATAGGAAATAAAGAAGTTACGGTAACAACTGGAATTGACGGTATTTAAAAGTAATTCTTTAATATTGACAAATTATTTTTGGTTTATAGTTTTTTGACTTTGGTAAATAATTTATAGAATTATACTATCAAGCCATGAAATCACGGCAGTTACGTTTTTGTTTAATGAGTAAGGTCTGCACTTATCTCTTTTTGTCATTAAGGTATATAAAATATGGGAGATTGGGGCTTAAAAATCTGCTAACACTTCCCTAACTTTTACATCAAGATTTTTTTCAGTTGCAGCAGCAGCAACCCAAGTTTTTTATTTTCTTCTAGTAAAGTTGAAATTTCTTTTTTATTCTTTTCTAACTGACACTGCAAATTTTCATGGTCTTTTTAAATAGCAGTGAATTTTTGAAATAAAATTTCATATGGGGTCTGCTGGCTTATCGATGGTAGTTCGTCTGTAATCATTTGATTATCTGCAGTGTCGGCAAATTTTCTTTGTCTGATAAAAGATTGGCAACAATTTCTTTTTGCTCTTTTATCATCATTCTTTTACTTCTCTCACTTATATATTTTTCTGGTAGTGAAGGCAGGCACAGTGATGATATAGCTAAAATAATAAAAAAGAATAATTTTCTTCAAAATGGATCATTTATAACATCCTTACCTGTTTCTTTCAGTCTTTTAGGATGGGTGTTTGTTATCTGAGCTTTTATCCTGTCTTCATATTGCTCTAACTCAAAATGCTTTCTGCAAATTCGTTTATTTTTGTTTTTCGGGTCAAATACATCCTTTCTACTACAGATCCTCACCCATTGTTTAACAATTTCTTCATTTTTGGGAAGCAAAAACCTCTAATGTTTTCTCCCTGTTTTTTGCTTTTTCTCTATTGCTTTTGCAAGTTGCAACACTGCAACCTATTCCACCCATACTAAAAAGTAAAAAATACTATAATGATTTTGTATAATAAAAAAACGGTTGTTTACCTTTCACAGGCAGCTAATTTTTATGCCAGAATTGAAAACTTTTAAGTCCGACTGCTTTAAAAATAGTCCAATACACCGAAATAAACACTAAAATATTAAAAAATCGCACAAAAACGTAAATTACAAGTCAAAACACCAAAAACACAAACTACACTCTATTAAAAACTTCATTAAATAATGAGCAAAATATATATGTGACGTCATGCTGACGTATAGTCCGCCATGTTGCAAGGCTTACGAGGCAACCTTATCTAGTCAAATGATCTTGCGTTTTACCCACGTTCTAGCAGCACTGGCACATGTTGTGTGCCAAAGCCTCCTTTGACAAAAATCAGCATTTAAATTTTTTTATCTAAATAATAAAAATAATGTTTCCTTTAGATATTGTGGTATCTAATGCCAAGTCCTCATGTAAACAAAAATTGACTAAATCCGGAACTGCAAATTGGCGCAATTTTCAAAAAGTGGTCTGTTTATGAAGGCAAAAAACATAAATTTAGGTTATGAATTTGAATCTTTTAAACTAACAATATTAACGAAAATACCTGACAAGCACAAAAGTAAACACAAAAATCGGCGGATTCCGTAAAAATTTAAACATTTTCAACTTTTTTCCGGAACAGTCACTTTGTCAACATGGCTGCCGACAGCACAATGCAATTTTATATTATAGTCACGTAATTCCGGACTTTCGACGTTCCGCAATATTTTACCGTACATAAGAACTAGGCATTACATTACAACCTCGAAATTTGGTATAGTTCAGTGAAAACTAGTTTTCATCAGAATCAAATAACAAGTTATTTAGTCCAAAGGGTTTATTTACAAATAACTATAAAGTACAAGTATAAAGTAAGTAATAAAGGTAGCTAAAACTATATCATTTTAAAAATTTATAATTGCGTATAAGTTAAATGCATCCAATGATACGGTCTCAGGGGCATCAGGCTCATTAAATTTATGAAAATTTGGCAGTTTCCTCTTTTATACACATAGTACGCCACCTTTACACAAAGAACCACGTTATCGAACGGAGCCATGACGAAATTAAACAAAACCGCACGTAAACTTACGACATGCGGTCGGTCAAACCCTACCACAGCTCTCAGCTGATTTGTTTTTATTTACTATTTTTAATTTACTAATAATACTAATTGTGAAAAAATAAATTAAAAATCATGTCATTAATGGGTATAACAACACAACTAAGAAAAATAATTGTTGCCATTGAATTTAAACAAACCTATCATTATTTTAATAAAAACCTAATACTTATATTGAAGGCCCCTGTGTAATTTTTAAGAATTTTGTTTCACAAGGATTTAATCAAAATATATGCTGGAAATGCGGTTTAGAACGAACAAATATTACCAATGTCTTTTGTGAAGAATGTCATGTAATACAAAATCCTCAGGAGACTAAAAATTATTTTAAAGTGTTCAATCTAGAAGAAAAATTTGACATTGATAAAAATGTGTTAAGGGAGAAATATAGAAAGTTGCAGAGTGATTTGCATCCTGATAAATTTGCAACCAAAAGTGAGGAAGAAAAGGCCATATCAGCTAATTTTTCTTCATTATTAAACAGTGCTTATAATAGTTTGCAAGTACCTTTAAAACGAGCTGAACACCTACTGGAATTAAAAGGAGACAAATTAGGGGAGGAACAGACTATAGATGACCCAGAATTTCTAATGGAAATGATGGAGTTAAATGAAGAGCTGGAAAATATATCTGATGTAGAAATATTAAAAAACTTAATATAAAAAACAAAAATAAGTTAGAAAGTATTGCTAAAAGTATAGATGAATGTTTTAGAAAAAATGATTTAAAACAAGCAAAATATTTTGTAGTAAAAATGAAATATTATTCAAGTCTAGGAAATAGAATAAATTCTGTATTAAGAGAGTCTGGTGTAACAGATTAAATTTAAAATATATTTGGTTCCTCTATTACACTGTAAATATTTTATTTTACTTAGTTAAGAAATAAAAAATATTTATTTATAAAAAAATAGTAAAAAAGAAGCATAATATCAGTATTAACACTGTGTTTTTAAAATAAAACACTGTTTTATTTGATTTAGATTTTTTATAAGCTTAATTTAAATATTTTATACTGTACCCTTACTTACCAACAGATTTTAAATACTGAAATTATTAAGCTCCTTTTAAGCATCACAAGGAAGTATTATTATTATTAAAGAAGTGATAAATAAACTTTTTAAAGTAATCAAAAAAAAAAGGTAATATAAATCCTATTTTATTTACAAATATGTATATTAATTTCACATACTATACTACCAGCCATTCTGTCTTAGCCTATATGTTGTATTATCACTTCGAATCACTTGAACTGTGGGACCATAATAAGGAATCACATAGGCAGAACCATCTGCTGGACCAGTTACTTGTGTTGAGATTAAAATTATATCAATGAGTTGTCCCCAGAACATAAATCCTAATGTACAAAATTTTGCTAGACCAATTGCAGGATATCCCAGGTAAAACCGATCAATTCCAAACATTCCTAGGAATATCGAGAGTAATAGAGATGTTTCAAAGGAATAGCCATTTCTAAAATAAAAATAAAACTTTACACATGAATAATATTCACAATTACTGTATTTTTCTATCCCCTTTAATTATAATATTTTTGATTTTATGTCCATTAAAAGTTATATAAACATTTATTCTAATTTAAACTTTAAGTTATTATAAAAAGAAATTCAATCTTTAAATCCATATTTTTTAAATTTGGTTTAACTTAGGTATATTAAAAGTTTTATTTTATATAATTTAAAAAAATAATCATATTAAAATTGTGTTCAAGTGAGTAATAAAAATACTTTGGAGAGAAAGTACATAATACTTTTATATTAATTTGCCTTATTTCTTTAAAAATGAAATACAAAGTATTTTATCTGGTATTATATAGGTATATTAGGAATAAATTTATACTTACGTCCATTTACAAGGTACTTCTCTAGTAAATGTTCGGTTCTGGGTTTCCTGGCAAATAAGTCCATCTACTGCCAAACAGTGAACTAAAACAAAAACAATATTCAGGGACCCATAAAAACTTGTAGATAATAATGTTCCATGTTAAAGCTGAAATCAGTATCTGACATATGAGATATCTTATATTTCAAGTTACATATTATACCACAAATCATAATGTTCTGTTTAAATGCGAGACTTACTTCTGGCTTTATTTTCCTTTGAACATCCCCGAATTTGTTGAGTTTTAGGATCAACTAAGTCATATGAAGGATCTGGACATAAATACTGTCCCATTCTTAGCGAACTGCAGTCAACTAATTTTGAAGGAACCAGTGGTTCTGTACTTTTATCATCCCCATAATTAAAGGAAGGAAAATAAATAATAAGTATAACTATTACCACAAAATTATCCATAAAATTTATTTATGCATTTATGCTTTAAATTTAAAAACCTAGTTTGTAATGTCTAGTGGGTTCACACTTAAATCAAATATATAAAGCAACTATATTCAGTTTATATTTTTTTACAGAATTAATTTTCTTAATTACAGTTTATGTTTTTCTCGGTATGATTGCGAAAACAAACATAAAGAGAAGATGGGTTAATTTTTCTTTGGGTAGATGTATCGGCTCTCGGATATTTAATATTTTACCAAAGTTACGAAAGAAGGGCGCATTCTGAATCAAAAGACTTGAGGTAAAAGTTATCCTAAAATGCGATCTAACCCAAAGTCGATCGATGAGATAAGGTCACGACATTCGCCTTATTGGCTAGCGCGGCTGTGACGTCAAGTCGGGCCATTTTCGGCCATGCTTGATTTTAGTATGGTGACCTAGAGTATGGATGGTGGAGGGGAGAATAACCATCTGAATTCCTCCACCATCCATAATTATGCAGAGTCTTTCCATAGTCGGTCTATGTAGGGTCGCGACATTCGGCCATATTGCTTTGACGTGTTATGACGTCACATCTCCCATTTTTCGGCCATGTTGTTTAGTGCCGGAGATATGCAGTTTATTGTATTAGTAGAACAACCGTTTACACAACAGTTTTTAATTATTATTAAGTTGTAAACTCTTTTACTTTAAATAAAAAATATTTGGAAATACATCTTTCAACAAATATGACTTCCAAAAAAATGCAAAATGAAATGCGCAAATTCTAGACGCCACTGGATTGATCATCAGCTTTAATTTTACCCAGTCTTGCCAACTTTTCTCCGTGGAGTGCCCTTCCTTGCGTCCCCGACCTCGAACCGCCTTTAAAACTTGAGGATGAGAGGATGTGTCGCAACCTATTCCCAGTATAAATATAAACTAACCTTGAAAAGAGAAGGGGTACATTCGAAATCATCGCCCGTTAAAGACATGCGCAGTAAGCAAGACCTTATCAAAACCAATCCGCTCGCGGATGATAATTCAGCCTTGTGATTGGTTAGTGCAAGTTTAAAATGCTTTACCCGCCAATCACAACGCTGAATTATCATCCGCGAGCGAAAACCGCTCTCATGGACAGCCGGCTTAAGAAACAAATTCGTTTGCCCAAGTCAAGGTTGGGGTAAAGTTTACCCCAATTATGTCGAATCTAAATGCGCCCAAAGTGACCCAACTTCGATATGACAGTAAACAGCTAATATTGTAACGTCATGGGAGTCCTTTTTTTAACCAATTTAAAATTAAAAATATAGTTTATGCAATTGTTAAAGTCTTTTTCATCCACTATTTACTCACAAATATAAACACGATTAACTCAAATTTCACAAAACAATTAAGACATAACGGCATTTTTTTAAAAGGATACTCTTGAGGTCACATCTATTTGCTGTCAAATAAAAAGTTAGGCCACCTTGTCTCTAAATACCTTGATGCCAAACAAATCTAATGTTATGTATATGAAATTATTCCGTAAATACGGAGATCCGGAATCACATGACAATAATATCATAATTTAATTGGGCTGTCGGTAGCCATGTTGAATAAGTGACAGTTCCAAGCCCAATACAATTTCGATATTGTAGTCACGTGATTCCGGAATCCGGTTTTCCGCAATATTTTATCGTACATGGGGACTAGGCATTAGGATATACACTGTGAGAATCTTAAAAGAGCCCCCCTTTATCTTTTGAATGGGACAAGTTATTAAGATCGGGTAAAATTTGGGTAAAAGGATGTCACTTAAGCTACTCTTTACATAAAAATAATTTAGGTTTAGAAGGCACTAGCAACTTCTTTTTCAAATGGAAAGAGGAGTCAGGTGGCACTTTGTGTTAAAGGACTTTTGATTCTCTATTCATCAACATTTAATGTTTAAAAATCGGTCCAGTCGTTCTAGAGCTACAGGCGTTTGAAGTTTAGCTCCAATTTGTACATACATTGCGGTTTTTAGAATTTCCCTTTCCCTTAACTTTTGAATGTGTCAAGATATCGAGATCTGGTAAAATTTGTGAAAAATGATGTCACTTAAGCTACTTTTTAACATTATAATAACTGTGGTCACGTGGTCTAGTATCAAGGGGGCACTGGCAACTTTTTTTGCAAATAGAAATGTCATGTAGTACCTCGTTTTAAAAGTCCTTGAATTTTCTACTTACGACACTTTGTTTTTGAAAATCGGCAAGGCCGTTCTAGACTTACAAGCCAATTTCATTACAACCGCAACTGTTTGTACGGTATTTAAGCCAAATTTCAAACGGTTCTAAGTGTGGAATGGCTGGGTCGATTTTCAAAAACAAAGCGGCGTTGAGTAAAGAATTAAAAGTCCTTTAAAACGAGGTTCTACATGATTCCCATTTCTATTTGAAAAAAAGTCCCAAAGACAAAGCGGAAACTTTTTTAATATTATCGCTGTATTTTATTTTGTTAATAAATGATATACCTATGGCCATTAAAATTTTAAATAGGTACACATAACTGAGGGAAAAAATTTGGAATTTTTTAAACATTTTATTAGGATAATTTATTTTATATTTAAATTTTACACCAAAATCCGATTCTAAGGACATAGCGCAATATACTGGTAATTTTTAATATTGCGACTATAGATATTTATTTAAAAATTCCATAATTCGGATAACTTGAATATAAGCTAACTAAATAATTTATATAAATGAAATGGTTTTTGAACATGACTTTTTGCGTTCAATTAGCAGGTTGGGCGAGAGCAATTTAGGTTGGGAGCTCGCCACACCGCGCCCACCCCTGGCGCCGCCACTGACTAGGCATAAACGGGTTTGTTCTTGAATCTTGTGACTAATGCTAATACTAATACTAAAATTAAATTTTAATTTATAAACCCGACCAAAGTGTTTGTCATGAAACTTTGGTGTAAATTACTATACAGAATCAGCCATCAGTCAATTATACATATAGGCAATGCGTGGAAAAGAGACAGTCTAACGCAAACATGGGTGACTAATAGTGCTTGTTTTGTTATTTCAATACTTGCCGATATACCATAAACTTTTGCCTATACAGTATACTGTTTTAAATAATTGTCTCAAAAATGGGGGCAACTCTGAATTAATTTGGGGGCGCTCAAATAATTTTCAATCGGAAACCTTTCTTTTTATAGATATCAATAATCCAAGTTGAAACAAGAACGAACCTCATTTTCACTATATTTTCCTTTCTTTTTTCACAATTAACTCTTGTTAAAGCTAAAGTAACATATTATTATGATACAACAAATTCAAAAGGTAGTAATTGTGACTAAATTTGTAAACAACGTTTAAACCATACGTTTGTTTTCGTGTTTTTAACAGTTTGTTCGCTGTTTTACTTTTCTTTTTGGCAGTTTTGTGACTTTAAAACTAATTAGATATAGTATAACTTGTTTTTAAGTAATTTAAACAGTGGTTTATTACGTTAGTTCCGTTTATGCTCATATTAACATTTTAGGCTAGTTAACATAAAATATTATATTCTTAGATTAACAATAGGCGCGTTCTGCAATTGCCTCTCAGACGCAAGAAGATTTTGTTAACGTCATTTAAGATAAGACGAAGCGATCGGCAATTAACGAACGCAAATAAAATATTCAGATGAAAATACATAACTTCGTTTTAACCATGTAAATTTGTAAATTGGTTGCGTAAATAAGTAAATAAATGAAATAAAATGAATTAAAAATGTTTTATTAGCAGCAAGTGCTATAATAAATACAAAAAAATTAATAAAAACATGAACTCAGGGCCGTATTAACCCTATGAGGCGCTCTAGGCTACATACAAGTCCCAGAGCGCCTATTTTGCGTGACAAATTGTAAAGAGCAAAAAAATAAAAAAAAGGTCCTTACTTCACCACCCGAAATGTTATTTGATGACCAAAAAAATGTGATTCCCTCCTTGTCGCGCCTATTTCATTTATGTCAAAGCACCTTATTCACAGAGGTATTTCTTCTAATACCCACCCCACCTAAACTTTTTTAAAAACACCTCGGTCTACCGCCTAATACTCCCCTGCCTGGCGCCTATTTTTTTCATGGCGCCCCAGGCTGTAGCCTAGTCAGCCTAATGGATAATACGGCACTGCATGAACTACTTATAATACTAAAACTCAACAATAAATAATTTTCTTTAATAAACTCTATACTTAGTGTACGAAATTCATTTACATTTAAAGCAGACCTGACATATAAAGGCAATTTATTATACTCAACTAAACCACTATAAAACAATGGAAGGAACATAAATATTTGTGGCTGTTCTATTCCTCTTTTTCTGCAAGAACAACATATCTTTTCGGGGTCAAAGATTTCTACTTCTTGCAAGCTCATCTTTTTCGGGAAAGTGTAAGAACTGTGCAAATCAGTTGGAAATTTGTATCACAAAAACAAAATAAAAGAACTAACTAGCTAAGCAAGATTATTCTGTCTCCTCCGTCAAAATGCCTTGATTGAATCGAGAACAATTGGATGCGTCTAGATGTAATAAACGAACGATAAAGATTTCCTCGCTCTCCTCCGGATTTAAATAAAGAACGGTTTCGTAGCAGTCAGATCGATCTGAGGTAATAACAACGCGCCTAGTAATAAAATTCCAAAAAGATATCTATCTATACTCGTTCTCATATTTAAAAAAATGACCAAAATTCACAAACATTGCTGACTTTCTTAGGACCTAAATTTAAATATCGCGCTGAAAAAGTCACATTGCTACGTCATGCGCAAAGCAAACCTATTTGGAATCGCTGTTTATCCTACCTTTTTGTAATCTTTATATCATGCTAAACTAGGACAACATATCTGAAGTGCGTTCATAAATGAAATGTAAAGTAATCTTGTACTCTGTAATGGAATCAAAATGACATTTAAAGTGTATTACATTGTAAAAGCAATTTTTGAACGCTACTTAGGAAATGAAATGTAAATGTCCCTTGTAACCTGGCATGTAACGGAAAATATTTACAGATGTTTATTTACTTATTTATAAACTAACATAAATTACAAATTGAATATACAATAAATAAATTTATAAACAAATCAATACTTATAAATGCAATACATTTAAAAAAAACCTGTATGTTTGTGTTTGTATAAAGATATATTCTTATTTTGGATTTAAAAAGTTTGTAGGCTCTTGTGGTTTGGAGAAAAATTAGTAGCTAAATAAAAAGAGCCTAAAAATGAACAAAGTTGTTCTGACAACCATAGTAGCATCAGCAAAATATTTTTTGTTTTTTTAAAAACAACAGACAAATATGAAATGTGCAAAATCGGTAAATTGTTACCGCGCTTGTGAGCACGGTAAAGAATGTAAGACAGAGTTACATTTCCAGACTATTTTTGAAGGCTGTAAGACAGAAAGCAGTGTAATAAATAATACATTTAGGAACGACCCCTGTAACAGAAATGTGTACATTGTAATGATTTATGAACGTAACCTTTTGATTATGATTTTTCTATGTATTTTACATATTATATTAAATAAATTGATAAAAAATAAATTAATTAAAAACTTGGGAACCATGTATACATAATGCCACCATTGCCGGCTGTGACTGAAATGACTGAAAGTAAAGCTTTTGCAATTTAATACAAAAAGGCTAAAATAAATAAAAAAGATAATAAAAGGGTAAAATCAAATTTTGTTTGGCACGTTAACTCATTTTATATCAAGAATAATGTGCAAAAAAAGAAGGAACATGGCAAAAATTAGGTTAGTTCGATATGGAACATTGATTTTTTTGTTATCTTTTCGGTTAGATCAGAGTGGCTTTCCAGTGACGCAAACAGAGCGCTCCCGAGTAGCTCAGGAGCATTTCGTTCTACTTTATGGCGTTCCAGTGACGGAAAGTGTTATGCACCTGAGCTACTCCGTTTCTCTTTCCCCTTGCCCCTCATGCACCAACCCCTCTTTTGGTTTTTGTGCTTCAAACGTGTTTTTTATAGTTAAGGATGAATTTTTAAAATTATTTATTTAAAATGGAATTAGATATTAAAAAGAGATTATTATTATAAAGCCAAGAAAGGTTAAAAACAACGTAATTTTAAAATTTCTTAAAGTATCTCTCTTTCCTTGTCTAAGGATGCGTTCCAGTGACTAACTTTTTAGAGCAGTTCAAGAGCTTCATGCCCTGGAGCGTGAAGCACAAAACTTTTCGTCACTGGAAAGCAACCCAGAGTTTCTTTATGAGAAGGGGTTTAGACATAAGCATGACCGGTGATAGCTTTTGTCAGGGACGTGAGGGTGTGAGAATTACGATTTCGGTTGGCAGTTCTGTTCAAAGTTGGTAGCATTATCAGCTGATGACAGAGTCGTGCCTTGTCGAAGCTTTGTTTGGTAAAAACTGTGGAAATTTACCATTTTCATTTTGGTTGTATATTTTGCAAGGATTTCCAGTTGTTAATGTTTTTGGTTAGTTTAGAGACTTCACATATTATTGGTTCGGACTCGTTTTATTTTAGAGATTTTGATAGTGTTAAGTCGAATAGTTTTCAGTCATTCGTGTTTTTATGTACATATGATACAGATGAGTGTCCGCTAATTAATGGTACACAGAAAAACTACAGATTTCTTATGCGAAAATACCCATTTAGGATTTAAAGAAACATACCTATATCCAAAAGTTAATGATAAGGAAAATACGGGGTGTTGAGATATAAATATTTTTTATTTTGATATATTTATGTTTGATATGTTTTAAACATTTTAATAAAACTCGGTATCCAGGAGTTTTTAGATATCAGCTATTTATATCTGCGCAGTTGTAATTATAGCTAATACGATGTTATTGAAGGTACATACATACTTTTGGGTGCACTGAACAACTAAAACGTGAATACCTTAAAAACGGTTGTCAAGACCGATTCTTACTAAGTATACCTTTTTTGTGCCGAAAGTATAGAGAAGCTTACTAGTTTACATACATAGAGAGTAGTAACATAAAATTGGGTAGTTTTAGAGAATTTTAAATAGTGTACCCATCGCCCTCTAGTCTACACACAAAAATTAATATTCGATCTGAAAAGCTAATGTTTAAAAACCCCTAGATACCGTTTTATTAAGATATTTAAAAAGGGGGAACAATTATCGAAATAAATTTACTTTTTCTTTTTACTATGACAACCCCCGTATCTTCCTTATTATAAACTTTTGGATATTAGGTATGTTTGGCTAAATCTTAATATTTTAGCATAAGGCATCTGTGGTTTTTCTTACCATTCATTAGTGGACACCCTGTATACAAAGTTTTTAAAATGGTTTTTGACTAACGGAACCATGGAAAATGTTTTGCTCTGCCAGGTACCTCATCGTCCTGTCGTCGCATTGATAATTTTTAATTTTCAATATTTAAACCACATTTATGTTTTTGTTTTAAGTTATGTCCATTAAAATAATCCA